>SJYX01018904.1:162834-175613 GCA_006410675.1 Oreotragus oreotragus
TGCTGCAATTCATGGGGTCGCAAAGAGTCGGACATGACTGAGCGACTGAACTGAACTGAACTGGGGATTTGAAATCATGTCACAGAGACTCTAGTTGATCCATGTAGAGTAAATCTGTGATCTTGGAGCTCTGGTTCACAGATGATCATAACACATAGAACTTGGAACAACAAGTCTTTGGGAAGGGAGGGTCAATAAGGAGAAATAATAAACTGCAAAAGACCAGAGATGAAGTCACTAGTATTTTGGATTCCTCATAAATTTTAGGTAGATTTTCTGCCCTTGGGTTCTGTGAGATAGGAGATGACTCATCATTTTAGAAACCCCTGCGTTCTTTTTCTTTTAACATAGTGAAATTTAGCAGTTTTTATTTCTCTCTTGCAAACCATTTTTAAGACTTGATAGAGCCTATTTTTTGTGTGTGTTAATCTAGCTTCAATTTAGAGGTTCTTCATGTTTTTCTTTAATTCAGTCTGGCTATTCTCTCTCCCTTCCCTCTTGCTAACTACATTCCACCAATAAGTTCAGTTCTGTAGCTCAGTCTTGTCTGACTCTCTGTGACCCTATGAACCCCAGCACGCCAGGCCTCCCTGTCCATCACCAACTCCCGGAGTTCACTCAAACCCATGTCCATTGAGTCAGTGATGCCGTCCAACCATCTTATCCTCTGTCATCCCCTTCTCCTCCTGCTCTCAATCTTTCCCAGCATTAGGGTCTTTTCAAATGAGTCAGTTCTTCACATCAGGTGGCCAAAGTACTGGAGTTTCAGCCTCAACATCAGTCCTTCCAATGAACACCCAGGACTGATCTCCTTTAGAATGGACCGGTTGGATCTGCTTGCAGTCCCGGGATTCTCAAGAGTCTTCTCTAACACCACAGTTCAAAAACATAAATTCTTCAGCACTCAGCTTTCTTTATAGTCCAACTCTCACATCCATACATGACCACTGGAAAAACCATAGCCTTGACTAGACGGACCTCTGTTGACAAAGTAATGTCTCTGCTTTTTAATCTGCTGTCTAGATTGTTCATAACTTTCCCCACTAGTAAGAGACAATCACAAACAAGGGAAAATAAGTGTTAGAAAACCTTATCAACAGTGGTTAAAATTTTTTACAGGCTTAGAGATTAGAATTTCAGTTCTAATAGAATTTTTATATTGTCTACACATTTTATTTCTGCATGTGGTAACATTCCAATAATTAGGAAATATCATTAATTAGCTGCCACACATTGCTCTGGGATTGTACAGGGGTTTTGAAGATTAAATAATATGTTTATGGTTTTCCACTATCTGTCACAAAAGGTTTTAAAGAACTTTTTGTGCACAGTTAATAATGGTTAAATTTTTCTGACTCTTGTAAAATTATTTTCTTACAATTACAGTTATACAATTACAGTTTTGCTATAATATACATTTTAGTACCTAATATATTCTAGAAAGTAACTGACTCAAAACTCATGTGGATCCCAGAGGGATTGTCAGTCATACCAATATTAGGAATAGGGTAAATGTTTTAAGAATGCACATGTTTTTTCATTTAGCTCTCTACTTGGGAGAAGCAGATTCTACAGTATTTGCTAAGAAAACTCAAGAAAAGATTTAGCTTTAAGTATGCTTTTTTTTTTTTTGTAGCACTCTTTGTAAATAGCAAACAAGGTAAATATCCAACATAAGGCTGTTGCCTCACTATATATATATATACCTAATCCATGGATTAAAACTCTGCAAATAATACTTATAATTTAAAGAAATATATATTTTTTATTTATATAAACATATATGTATAATGTATACATTGTATATATATTAATATACGAAAGGTTATAATACAATACTAAGCACACTTGTTTTGACATCAGTCAGAACTGGATTCAAGAGATGGTTCTGTTTCTTATTCATATTAAGCTACTTAATTATACTTTCACCTTTCTTATTGTTTTGCAGACTGTTGTGTTCCATGAACACAGTGGTTTAAAACATGAAACATTTATGATCATTTTCTCTGGACCCGGAGTTCATGCACAGCTTACCTGAGTCTTTTTGTGTGTGTTTCAATACACTGTGATCTCATCTGAGGCCTGAAGTTCTCTCTCAAACTCCTGGGTAGCTGACAGAATTCCGTTCCTGTGGTTGTAGGACAGAAGCCCTCTGCACCTGGAAGCTATCCATCATTCTCTGTTGGGTGACTGCCTCCACAACATGGGGTTTTGTGTCTCTAGGACCAGTGAGAGTGGCTTAGTTATGTAGGTTTGGCCCACCTAGGATAATCTACTTTTTGATTCTCTCAAAACCAACAGATATGGAATGCTGGCTACATCTGTGAAATTCCTTCACCCTTGCCATATAAAGGAGTGAAACTGCATCATATTTTTGCCCACACTCAAGGTTATAAAGAGAGTGTACATAGTGTTGTAAAGCAATTATACTCCAATTAAAAAAAAAAAAAGAGGGTATGAGTCATCGGGAATCATCTGTTCTGCCTAGCAAACACACTAATGCTTAATGTGTTTATCTGTAAAACCAAGTTAATAATTTGCCAACTTAATTACAATTATATAACAATAAGATAATTTGAAACTTTCAAAAAATATGATGTCTGTTTATTATGGTTATTATAATAGGTTTAGTAATATCACTATTGGAAAAAAGGACTTACAAAATAAGGTAGGAAAAGATGATTAAAGCAATATACTGACATTTTATATACAGTGCCTGCCTCTGGTTGGAACAGAGCCCTACATAATTTTTATCTTTTTGCTTTACTCTACAATTCTTTTAATATTATTACCTTCTTCTGCATTTTGTGCAATAACCTCTGCCACTTACAAAGCATTTGATGTATGTCTGGACTCTGTTATAAACTCTTCATAAATCAACTCATTTAGTTCCTCATGTAATCCTATGAGTCAAGTACTATTAATATTGTTAGTTTACAGGTGAAGAAACTGAGACCGAGAGAGGTTAAATGATATGCTCAAGATCACCTAGACATTAATAAGCACAGTCAAAGTAGTCACTTAAACAGACTGACTTTTTGGTACTACTGCATTTTGCTTTTTATGAATATTCACTGTTTGGTACTAATAACAGTGCAAGTAATATTGTTTAAGTAAAAAATAAAGCTATGGCAAAAAAGGGCATCTTTTTTTTTTTTTTTTTTTCCTTTTTGGCTGCACTGAGTGTTTATTGCTGCATACGGGCTTTCTCTAGTTGTGGTAAGCAACTACTTTTTGTGGCAGTGCCTTAGCTTTGCTTGCCATGGCTTCTCTAGTTGCAGAGCACAAACTTAAGGCATGCAGGCTTCAGTAGCTGTGGAGCAGGGGCTTAGCTGCTCCGCAGTATGTGGACTCTTCCCAGACTAGGAATAGAACCTGTGTCTCCTGCATTGGCAGGGATATTCCTATCCAACTGTACCTCCAGGGCAGTCCAAGAAGGGCATCTAGAGTTTATTAGAAATTAGAAAGAGAAACTGAACTTGGAGTTCCCTGAACCTTCTTCCACTTGCACTTTTTTCTTTTTTGGTAACATAGTCCTTTATAGTAGAGCTTCAAACAGTTGGTGAGCTTCTGCAGTGGACTGGGAACCTGCTGGAGACGGAACATATTGGAGGCAGAACACACTGGAGATGGAACACAGTGCAGACAGAGAGAGGGGCAGGCTATTCCAGGGAGGAAATCTGCACTTTCCCAACAGCTCAGTTCCTGAAAAGGCCTCATCTTTGTTCTGAATAGGTTTGCCTCCTCTCAAAAGGCTGTCCTTTTCTTTTTTTCTCTCCTTTGCAATATCATTTTGCACTGAACTCCCACATACATGTGTTTCAGCTGAAAAACCTGTTCCCCTACCGAATGGTTCCCACTCTATCAGACATGGGCACTGTTCAACTTTTTTGACTTCCGGCAGCATTTCCGAGGTGGCTTTTGGAGTCTGTCTGACTCAGGCAGCATCTGCTGGCACATATTAGGACTCTTGCAAACAGGCAGGATTAACTGTCAGCCCTTTCTGTGCATATTTAGTGCATTAAGCCACAAAACAGCTTTGGAACTCTCCGAATTGAGGTTCGGTTCAGACGAATCCCCTTGATAACAGCTGCTCACCACTTGTTCATCTTTAGTCACTACTGTCAAAGTAAACCCTGCTTTCCCCTTCAATTATTATTTTTTCCATACTTTCTGTATTGTTTGTTTTCTGACCTTTCTTTTGTCCTTTGCAAGTGAACATATTAAAATAAAAATACCAAGGCCAAATGTCTCATTCTTCTTCCTGCACAGCATGCTCTGACTTAGAAATGTTTTTGGATTGAACTTGAACTATGTGTGGGTGTTGGAGTGGGTGGAGGCAGAGGAATAGGAAAGACAGACGTGGCTTTCTCCTTTTTCCTTTTTTAAATCTTCTTGTTCTGTTTGGACCATGGCATATTCAAAAAAGCAGACAAGGATATTCATTAATTTGTTCACTTGTTCATTCATTCATCAGATATTTAGTGTGCTAGGCAGTGGAGCTAAAACAATGTGCAAAGTTAAAAAACAAAACAAAACACCAGAGTTATAATCAGAAGAGGTTGGTTGCCTTTGGCATTTAAACTTAGCATTGTGAAAACTGGAAATCTGTTGAACATTCATCAGCTATTTCTTGATGATCTACTACCTTCCAGGACCTGTGCTAAAGGCAGGGGATATATTAAGGAACAATACGGAGATAATCTCAGTTTTTAGGAAGATTTTTGTCTAGGGAGCTATTTCATCTCTCTGATCCTTAGGTCAGGACACATTGAAGTTATACTTTATTTTTCTCCTACACCTTCATTATAGTTCTTATTTTTCTTAATAGGCTACATTCAAGTACATATCTGCATTTCCCAGCCCTCACCCACCACCACCCCCAGCCCCCTTGAGGAGCTCCTTTCACTCATATGCTTTACTCCTCCTCCTGATTATCTCTTTTCATTTTATAACACCAAAGCTGATAGGCCAAGTAGAAATCAGAATAAACCAATCTGATGCCCACTGCACTGTAAAATATACAACCTCTAACTACTCCTGCATTACCTTTATTTTTAATCAAAAGCACAGGAAATCTCAAGTTTTAGAATTTGAAGCACAGTAAAAATTTGAGTAGAAAATGTATAAGCAGCCAGAGGGAAAATACTTTTATTAATATCGTATACCACTGACATATACATCATTTATAGATGGCATGGGGCAGAAAATCTTTGTTTTGTGAGGAAGTATTAGAAGTCTTCTGTTTCCACCTTTTATTCAATCAGTCAACAGAAGCACAGAGTATGGTTAACTAAGGGAAGAGAGTTTACTGATGCTAGTGAGAACAAAAGTGGCTTCAAATTATTGAGCACTTACCATCTGGGTGGGTTAAAATGTTCTGTGCAGAGTTATATCACTGAATTATCATACAATTCTGTATGATATTCTTCACTTTACAGATTAGAAAACTGAGAATCAGAACAGTCAGGTGCATGTCTAAGAGGAAGAGAATGGTTACACGGTCCAGTGAGCTTTCAAAGCTAGGTGTCAACATCTTTTCCTCAAAAAATAACACACATCTCAATTGTAACCTATCTTTCTGCCTTTCCCCTTTGTCAATGTGTCTATCAACTATTCCACATAATCCATAAACTCTTCATTGACCTGAGGGTTGCAGGTAAGCTTTTCTCAGATCCAAGCTCCACAGCTTTTGTGTTACAAGCTCTCTATCTTTATGTGAGTATTTCTTTTTCTTAATTGATTCTGGAGTTAGACTAGGTCTGACTTAAATTGTACCGGGTCTGTTGCAGGAAGGGGGACCCCTTAAGGGCCCGAAACTGGGTTCTTGTCTAACACTCAGAAACGAATTTTCTAAGGAGACACATGTGCTCACAAAGCAAGAGATTTTACTGGGAAAGGGTACCTGGGCAGAGAGCAGTAAGGTAAGGGAACCCAGGAGAACAGCTCTACCACATAGCTCGCAATCTCAGGCTTTATGGTGATGGGATTAGTTTCCGGGTTGTCTTCAGCCAATCATTCTGATGCCTTGTTCAGCCAAGATGGATGTCAGAGAGAAGGATTCTGGGAGGTGGTCAGACATGTAGTGTCTCCTTTTGACCTTTCCCAAACTCTTCCAGCTGGTGGAGGCTTATTAGTTTCTTGTTTCTTACCAGGATCTCCTGTCATAAAACAACCCATGCAAATGGTTACTACGGTGCCTGGCCAAGGTGGGAGGTTTCAATCAGTGTGCTTCTCCTAACAAATCCAGAGTGAGGTCTCAGGTTGGTAAAGTCCAAAGAGTTTTAGAATTTGCATTTGAGACTCTCACGCAATGCATGCACAAAAATTATAGGTACAGAATATGTGTTTGTCTGAACAAGTGTGTTAATCTTAGCAAAGACATCTGGAATTACTGTGGCCACTTTGGAGAAATTAAGTCTAGATGAGCTCATCCATTAATGAGACACATAGAGAAATAGGAGTTGCAAACTTCTCCAAAACAATGGAATGTGTGCTATGGTTGGTCAGCAGAAGCTACTAAGACTAAATAAGTCAAAAATTGCCCCATAAGATTCCTTGCAAAAAGCAAACAAAAACACTCTGAAAGTTGTCTTCACAAATATTAGTCAAAAGCTTTAGTCATGTTACTGGAGAATCTTATCTTTTATTATCACCACCAGAAACACAATTTGGGTTCAAACATTCATCTTATAAACCAGTGAATTTTGTGTTATGGTCCATCTCATAGCTACAATTTTTTAACAAAAACTATAATATTTCTGTTTTTATCTTGTCTATATGTTTCTATACATCCATATACACGTTACAGGTGTGTGTGTGTTTTAATCCCCAGATAGCATTGCCAAAATTAATTTGTAAGAGAACTCTATTTAATTGGCTTAAAGAAAAATAAGCATTTACATAAAGATTCTCTCAGAGATACAGAAACTAACCCAAAAGTTTTTTAAGTTCCACATGAAAATTTAATTCTTACATCTGTTAAAAGAACAAAGTATTCTAGGACTATTTTAAGCTTTTTTTTTTTTTTCAGAAACACAATTTGGGTTCAAACATTCATCTTATAAACCAGTGAATTTTGTGTTATGGTCCATCTCATAGCTACAATTTTTTAACAAAAACTATAATATTTCTGTTTTTATCTTGTCTATATGTTTCTATACATCCATATACACGTTACAGGTGTGTGTGTGTTTTAATCCCCAGATAGCATTGCCAAAATTAATTTGTAAGAGAACTCTATTTAATTGGCTTAAAGAAAAATAAGCATTTACATAAAGATTCTCTCAGAGATACAGAAACTAACCCAAAAGTTTTTTAAGTTCCACATGAAAATTTAATTCTTACATCTGTTAAAAGAACAAAGTATTCTAGGACTATTTTAAGCTTTTTTTTTTTTTTCATCTATAGAGTTATTCTACTCTGATGTTTTTTCAAAATCATTTTGTTATCAAAGAGATTAAATGGGCCAAAGGAAAAAAAAATAAATGAAATAAAATTCAGATCACACACACACACACACACACACACACACACACACACACAAAAGCACTCTGATAAATATAGGTTTCTGATAGCTTTACAGTCATACCACTGAACCCAGTAAGAATTTCTAAAGCTCTAAAAGAAAAACTCAATTCATAAACTGCTAACTGAAGATTAAGGAGAAGAAGAATTATCTGGGACTGAATGAACTGTTGGAGATAATTATAATTTTATGACTTTTTTTTTTTTGAAATATTGCTGGTTCTTAAAAGCCTTGCTTACCAGATTTAAGGGAAATACCTTTTATAAGCTAGCTATACTTAAAACAATTTGGTAAGTTATACATTTGTAAACAAAATTGAAACATTTATTTATTTCTTCATATCTAACCCCTCCAAAATTCAGAAAATTCTTACTCTTATTTTCATGGTAATATAGATAGATATTCACATAATTTCAGTAAGAATATGCTTTCCTTGTAACAGCATTCAAGTGGGAACACTGGCTGTATTACCAAGGCTTTGACTGGAATGCCATATTTGAGAGAGATGTGCATAGAACCATAAGTGACTAGACAGTCACAAGGGACTAAGGTTGAATTTATGAAGCTAAAAAGACCCATGGAAAAACCACCTGGTACCCTGCTTACAGGATTCTGGGCAGCCTTAACAGGTGAGTAAGGAAAGTTACTGACATACACATGAAACTCAGGTTATTTTGGGAATATCAGGAAGAGACCAATTCATTCAAATCTATAGGTATTTTAGGTAAAGTCTGATGATGTGTTATTTGCTGGTTTCTTAACTTCAAAACCTTTTTTAAAAATCTATTCCGAAATTCCTTATGAAAAGTTTCAGCAAACCAAACTTAAAAGGAACCTATATAATCAGTCATTATTCTTGCTGCACTTGCTGCTAGGATTTGATTTTGTCTGTGATGGTTATACATATTCATGGTTCGGTCTGTCTCAATGGTTGGCTAATGTAAGCTAAATGCGAATTAGGAATTTTAGCAGCACCAGAGACACTCCACAACAAATCAGAAACCCAGCAGTGGTCCAGTCCTCTAACCTGCTATTGCTAATCCAAAAGACGCTGATGTTAATATCATCTAGAAGAGCATCGCTTGTGTAGTGCCGCTGTCCTTGGTTTGGAATAAGTGTAAATAAAATGATTAGAAACTTGTTCTTAACTCTGGCAACTATTGCTGAATCTACCTGTAAGGCTGTAGTTGCACAACAAAAGTCCCTCTGCTCTCTTGCTAAGATTATTATTTTTTTTTTAGATAATAAAATCATTTTGGATTACCTGTTAACGAGTCTGTATCAAAGCAATTATCTTCTGCAGTACTGGAATGAACACCTCTGGTGTGATAGAAATTCAATTACAAGAAATTAACAAACAAGCCTCTTGGCTAAAACAGTTTGATGCTTCCATTAATATATTTTTTGATTTTTTTTTTAAAAACCAACTGGTTCGGTTAACAGGGAATCTGGGTAAGGGGCATACTTCAGTATCTTGATATTGTCCTTCTGATGGTCATCATATTGATCATATTGTCTTCCTTATGGTTACCTAGCCATAGCCTCCCAGATGCACTGTCTTCTCAAGTGTCTTGATTATGTGTTCAAGGCCATCAGATGTTCTCACTGCACTTAAAGGAACAAAAGCAAGATGGGCAAAAGAGATGAACAACCACAAACTTTCCATGAACTTGACATCAAAACCTATGAGTTACACAGTGAGATGAATGAGTGTGTGTTCATGCTAAGTCGCTTCCATTGTGTCAGATTCTTTGTGACCCCATGGACTTTAGACCACCAGGCTCTTCTGTCCATGGGATTTCCTAGCCAGGAACACTGGAGTGACTTCCTATTTCCTTCTCCAGGGGATCTTCCTGACCTAGGGATCAAATCTGAATTTCTTAAATCTCGTGCTTTGGCAGGCAAGTTCTTTACCACCAGCACCACCTGGGAAGTCCTCACAATGAGATAAGGATAACTTAATCTGGATGATGGTGTATGCCCACTTTTGGGTCAATTTCTCACGTATGAAAGGATCACGAAAAGGAGGAACTGCAATTAAATGGAAGATTATTAGACTGAGGTGGTTCTAATGCCTTGCCACCCTACATAAGTAAATTTGAAACCTAAGCCAAGTCGATTATAAATGCCTTGTATCCAAGTAAATAAAATTCAAGAAAAACCCATCACAAACAACCAACTCAACTTTCACAAATAGAGCAACAGTTTAAGCTATAGCCAATCAAATAATGTCTTTGCTCTGCTTCTGTGGCTGTTCTGTAAAGTCTTTCCCTAAGCTTCTGTCCACAGAGCGCCTCTGACAACTTTCAGTATGACAGTGCCCCACTGGAACTGAAGTCTGTTTAAACACACTCAAAATATTTAATGTGCCTCTAATATGTCACTGTTGCTGTTCAACCATTGTGTCCACAGCTTTTTGTGACCTTATAGACTGTAGTACACCAGACTAACCTGTCCTCCACTATCTCGGGCTTCCGTGTCCATCACCAACTCCTGGAGATTGCTCAAACTCGCGTCCACCGAGTTGGTGATCCCCTTCAACCATCTCATCTTCTGTTGTCCCCTTCTCCTCCTGCCTTCACTCCTTCCCAGCATCAGGGTCTTTACCAATGAGTCAGTTCTCTGCATCAGGTGGCCAAAGTTGTGGAGCTTCAGCTTCAGCGTCAGTCCTTCCGATGAATATTCAGGGTCAATTTCCTTTAGGATTGACGAGTTTGATCTTCTTGCTGTCCAAGGGACTCTCAAGAGTCTTCTCTGACACCACAGTTCCAAACAATTATTTGGTGCTCAGCTTCTTTACGGTCCAACTCTCACATCCATACATAGCTACTGGGAAAATCATAGTGTTGACTATATGGATCTTTAGGGTGTTAGGATGTGCTCATATCTTCAGCTTTATTTTATATAGGGTGCATTATAAATTGTAGAAAGACATAGAATTCTAATATTTAAATTACTTTTATGACTAGCTCTTAAATATTTTACTTCATTAGAGGCCTTTTTTCCCTTTTCCCATTTTTACTTCTCCAGAACTTCTTCTTAAGAATAGTTTTACATAAACCAAGGAAATTTGTTAGAAGATTATTCAGGCTTATGACTTTCTGGGCAACTGGTATAAAGTTTTCAAAGAAAAAAATTCAATACCAGAATTATACATTGATGGAGAAGCTAAAACTGGCCCTGGGAAAACAGATAAGGTGGGAATCTATTTCTAGTGCATCTACCAAAAAAAAAAAAAAATCGCAAGATTTTCTGCAAAATTTCTAGACATCCCCTCCCTGAAGACTCTCACTTTGTTAGAATTTCAAATTACTTACTTTCCTCTGTTCTTCATCTCTTTCTCCTTCCCTTATCTTTCCTTCTTTTTTCTTTTAAATTCCTTCTGTCTTCACTAATGTAGAAAAAGTTGTTTTACTTAAAATACACTGCCATATTTAAAATTACCTTGGAAATAGCAAGGTATATGCTTCTGAAAGTCAAAATTGAGTTTGACTATGTACATCAGTGGTGGGTCCCAAATATTTCAAGATGTTTGTTTTTAGTTAATCTGTTCAGGCCAAGCTTTTGAAAGCATACAATCTGTACTGGGATCTCCTGTTCTTTATAGCTGCTGAAATAATAGACAAGGGAAACTTGGAAAAACACTAAGAGCAAATTGTCTAGTAATTCCTGTTCTTTCTAGTGATTCACATTTTTCATATATATATATATATATATATATATATATATTTTTTTTTTTTTTTTACTAAAATCTCAAGTGTTCAAACACAATGCAATTTGTTTGACCTTTTTATTTTGGCCACACAGCATGTGGGATCTTAGTTCCCTAACCAGGGCTGAAAACCATGCTCCTTGTAATGGAAATGCAGAATCTTAACCACTAGACCACCAGGGAAGTCCTTTGACAATTTTCAAATACGTTTTGTTAAAATTTGACAATTACCTTGTATTGACTGATTGAGCTGGGATTCTTTCCCCAGAAGTAGGCTAGCATACATCTGAAGATTCTTTAGTTGTACTGAAAAAATAGCTTACTTAATCCAGGAATCCTAGGTGAATATAAAAATCTTGACCCAGCCGGTAGATAAAGTGTGATACAACAAGCAGGTGTAATAATAAAAACTGTATTAAAATTCTTGTTCCACTCAATTATTTCTTCCCTCTTCATTCAGTCTAGCAATGGAAATCTGTATGATGTTTCCTTTAATTATTTTCTGTGAATATTTAGTCAAAAATTATTTGAAGGAAAAATATTTTATCATACTTTAGTCTTCCAAAATATATGTGTTCTTGTTTATATTCAGTTCAGTTCAGTTGCTCAGTCATGTCCGACTCTTTGCTACTCCATGAACCACAGCATGCCAGGCCTCCTTGTCCATCATCAACTCCCAGACTTCACTCAAACTCACGTCCATCGAGTTGGTGATGCCATCCAGCCATCTCATCCTCTCTTGTCTCTTCTTCCTCCAGCCCCCAGTCCCTCCCAGCATCAGAGTCTTTTCTAATGAGTCAACTCTTCATATGAGGTGGCTAAAGTACTGGAGTTTCAGCTTTAGCGTAATTCCTTCCAAAGAACACCCAGGACTGATCTCCTTTACAATGGATTAGTTGGATCACCTTACAGTCCAAGGGATTCTCAAGAGTCTTCTCCAACACCATAATTCAAAAGCATCAATTCTTCAGCGCTCAGCCTTCTTCACAGTCCAAGTCTCACATCCATACATTACCACTGGAAAAGCCATCGCCTTGACTAGATGGACCTTTGTTGGCAAAGTAATGTGTCTGCTTTTGAATATGCTATCTAAGTTGGTCATAACTTTCCTTCCAAGAAGTAAGCATCTTTTAATTTCATGGCTGCAGTCACCATCTGCAGTGATTTTGGAGCCCCCCAAAATAAAATCTGACACTGTTTCTACTGTTTCCCCATCTATTTCCCATGAAGTGATGGGACCAGATGCCATGATCTTTGTTTTCTGAATGTTGAGCTTTAAGCCAACTTTTTTGCTCTCCTCTTTCACTTTCATCAAGAGGCTTTTGAGTTCCTCTTCACTTTCTGCCATAAGGGTCGTGTCATCTGCATATCTGAGGTTCTTGATACTTCTCCCGGCAATCTTGATTCCAGCTTGTGCTTCTTCCAGCCCAGCATTTCTCATGATGTACTCTGCATATAAGTAAAACAAGCAGGGTGACAATAACCAGTCTGTTGTTCCATGTCCAGTTCGAACTGTTGCTTCCTGACCTACATATAGGC
>SJYX01018904.1:178397-199731 GCA_006410675.1 Oreotragus oreotragus
TTCTTAATATCTTCTGCTTCTGTTAGGTCCATACCATTTCTATCCTTTATCGAGCCCATCTTTGCATGAAATGTTCCCTTGGTATCTCCAATTCTCTTGAAGAGATCTCTAGTCTTTCCCATTCTGTTGTTTTCCTCTATCTCTTTGCATTGATTGCTGAAGAAGGCTTTCTTATCTCTTCTTGCTATTCTTTGGAACTCTGCATTCAGATGCTTATATCTTTTCTTTTCTCCTTTGCTTTTCGCCTCTCTTCTTTTCAGTGCTATTTGTAAGGCTTCTCCAGACAGCCATTTTGCTTTTTTGCATTTCTTTTCCATAGGCATGGTCTTGATCCCTGTCTCCTGTACAATGTCACGAACCTCATTCCATAGTTCATCAGGAACTCTGTCTATCAGATCTAGGCCCTTAAATCTATTTCTCACTTCCACTGTATAATCATAAGGGATTTGATTTAGGTCATACCTGAATGGTCTAGCGGTTTTCCCTACTTTCTTCAATTTAAGCCTGAATTTGGAAATAAGGAGTTCATGATCTGAGCCACAGTCAGCTCCTGGTCTTGTTTTTGTTGACTGTAAGTTATTCATTAAAATTTTTTCTTACTCATTTGTTTACATTTATTATAAAGAACAGACACACATATATGAAAACGTATATATTTTTATTTTAAAAATACAGTTCATGATTAATGGAAAAAACTAGAAATCATCCTTAAAATTAAGGGATTAGCCTTAAATAACAGATTAAAAATTGTCTTGTTGGACATTAGAAGTGCAATATGTATAATGACTAATAATTATATGTCTAACATGTGTAATGACTAATTAAACATCTAATATTTGTAATGACTAATTATATGTCTAATATATATAAATACTAATTACATTATTTTGATAAAGCAATTCCAACTCTCTCAGTCCCTTAAACTTCTTCTGATGTGGAAATTAAGCTGGTTACCAACCCTCCAAATGTAGAAAGCCACATGACATTTGAGTAAACTCTTACTGAAAGTAGTTTGCATGTTTGCTTAGTCGCTTCAGTTGTGTCTGACTCTCTGCAACCCTATGGACCATGGCAGTATTATATTTAGACTCTTTCCTCTGTGAGATTGATTTCAATAACCATAATCCAATGCACAGTTTAGGTCAGTTGCTCTAAAGTGTTAGGATTCTTTAGAAGCTCCTTGAGATGCTTGATAAAAAAGCAACTTGTAGCCTTAGATATCAAGTGTCTAATAACAATATTTTAATTGAACTGTATATTTAAGGTTTGGGAAACTAGGCCAACTAGACTGTTTTGAACAAGATGCAATAATGGAACAAGTAACATAATTTTTTTCTTCATTAAAACATTTATTCATGGAACAAGCCATTTTAATAAAATTTCTGAGAGGGGCTTTTCCCTTGAGCGATTTGCAATTTGGTCGATGTGCAAAATGTTGTCTTTCATACATAGTTGCTCATGATAAAAATATGAGATTCATTTGTGGATATCTGGTCAAAATCTAATGGTAAATTTTGAGGATTGGAAAAATTCTGCCTTGAAATGAGAAGGATTCAAAATAATTTAACATCTTGGAAAGGTGACTTTTTCAGGTATTCTAAGCTAGTAACTTGAAAAACTAGGATTAGAGCTTGATAAAATGGAAAGATAAATTTCTAACATATGTAGAAGCAAAATTTTGTGGAATATCCTGCTGTAATAGATTGCTAAAATTATTAGCAGAGTTAAGAATGTGTTGATGTAGTGTCAGTTCCCAAGGAATCAGTGTGGTTAAGTTCATAACACTTAATAGATACCACTGCTACTGCTGCTGCTGCTAAGTCACTTCAGTCGTGTCCGACTCTGTGTGACCCCATAGACAGCAGCCCACCAGGCTCCCCCATCCCTGGGATTCTCCAGGCAAGAATACTGGAGTGGGTTGCCATTTCCTTCTCCAATGCATGAAAGAGAAAAGTGAAAGTGAAGTCGCTCAGTCTGTCCGACTGTTAGCGACCCCATGGACTGCAGCCGACCAGGCTACTCCGTTCATTGGATTTTCCAGGCAAGAGTACTGGGGTGGGGTGCCATTGCCTTCCCCGAAATAGATACCACACTTCCTTTAAAATCATAGGTTTAAGAAATGAAAAGTTGTTATATACCCTCATGTCATTGTAGGAAATTATTTTAACATCCTCCTCCCAGGAGTCTCAACGTGGACAGTTAACGTTTGTTCCTACTCAGTTTTGTCTGACTCTTTGAGAACCTGTGGACTTGTAGCCTGCCAGGCTCCTCTGTCCATGGGGTTTTCCAAGCAAGAGTACTGGAGTGGGTTGTCATTTCCTCCTCCAGGGAATCTTCCTGATCCAAGGATTGAACCCGTGTCTCTTCTGTCTCTTACATTGGCAGATGTATCCTTTACCCCTCAGGCAAATCATCACGCATCACAATCATCACACATCACACACTATCTCACAAATCAGCACAATTGCACGTAAAGTTGCTGGTGATCTGCTGTCGAAGTTAGGAGGTAAGGAACATGAAACATGGCAGGAAAAGGCCCATTTTTGAGGCAACCTGGCCTCTGACTATGGACTCAGTCAGACTTTTTCTGTTATTACATTGTGGTAGCACGTGTTTTGCATATGAAATTCCATTAGAAGGCGATTTCCTGAAGTTGAACATGTTTGTGTTTTTGTGTATACTTAATACATTGCTGAAAGGGGTAAAAAGGATTTTTTCATGCGTCTGATAAAACAACATTGTTTCTTTTCATATTTTCCTCAGGAAAATAACCAGCTGCATGCACCAAAATCAAGTATAAGATTTTGATATATGAATTGGTCAATAAAGTCTCTGCTAAAGGGATTAAAGCTTAGAAAATACTAAGTTATATTAGAGATTTTATAAAAAATACTATCTCAAGGTACATTCCTCCAGAAAGTATGACAAATCTATGAAATGAAAGTAGCAGAAAGCCGAGCTTTGCAAAATAGAAATCAGGACTAGACCACACTCATAACTGAAAACCACTTCTGGCTGATCTCTAAACCAAGAAGAAAAACAGACTTGATATTCAATTTCTTCAAAAGTGTCTCTGATTTTAAATTCATCTTTTTCACCCATTAAAACAACAACTGTGTTATTCCCATCTTTCAGATGGTACCACAACTGCTGTCTTCTAAAAAGGCTTTCTTGGGATTTATTATCCAAATTGGCTTCTTCCTGGAATTTTATCTCATCTCGTGTATTTCCTCTGGAGTTTTATTGCTCTCTGTAGCTATCTGGTTGGTGGATTAGTTGAGTGCTTTGTTTATTATTGACATTGGTAATTGTCTGCAGTTTCCATTAAATATAAGCACCATGAGGGCAACTTCAGTAATTGCCTTGTTTACCAGCCTCATCCACAGAATGTACCCATAACAAGCATGGAACATGTAATTGTTGACTAACTAAGAAATGAGCATCTTTTAAGTCACACTCAGCAATCTATTATGCAAAAGAGATAAATTGCATCTTGTTCAAAATAACAATATGGTCTTCTGTTCAGATCCTTGGAAGCATACTCTTTCGCCTGTGTTTCTTAAACTGGGATGTGAGTTGGCAGCTCAGAAGGACACAAGCTACCAAATGATAAACAATGCTACTTTTTTAAGTAGGTTTTTTTTTTTTTCCCCTCAAAAAATGGAGGGGAAATTAAGCTGAAATATTTAAAACATAATTTTAAAATTCAATGTGGATTGAATAAAATGCAAATTCACTTGGATCCTTAAAAATACATTTAAAAGACTTTCTTACAAACTGGCTAGATCCCAGGAGGGTGATTATAAACACCCTTTCTTCTCACTAGAATAGTAGTCGGTGAAATATTTTGAGTATTTTTAGGGCATTTTCCTTTCTCTGATACATGAATTAGAACTTTTTTTTTAAATTAAACTTTATTCCCTTGAAAAACCAACCAAGTTAATTTTTAAGACGACTTATTATAATGCATAGGAATTTCAAATGGCACAAGCTATACTGTTTCTGTTTTTTAAAAATAGGAAAACCTAAAGCCAAATGATGAATGCAAAGCAACATGCTATTCATACATGCTGTCTTAAAAGGCTAGATTTCTCATTGTTAACCTGCACTTTAAGTGGCCTTCGCTAGAAATGCAGGAATTGCCCTCAGAGTGTTACCAATATAAAAGCATCATTGTGTTTACTGCTGCAGGAAATCTTTTTGTTCCTGTCAGTTTCTAGTTCTCATTTATGAAGCTGCTTGGCCAATTTGAAATGTTTTGCTCAGAGATGACTAGGGTAAGACTTTGAATGCCTTTTTCTCTGGAGAAATCATCAAACACCACTGAAGATACATTTTTTCTGAATAGAAAATCCTTATTAAGTCATTTTCACTCATATTTCACTTCTGTTTGTGAAGCTTGTTAATCACAGAGGAGAAGAAGTACAAAGCCAGTTAAGAGTAAAAAAAAAAAAAGAGAGAGAGAGAATATATTCATCCCACATAAAGAAGGGAGATGGGAATATGGAGAAAGGGAGGCAGCTGAGAAGCGATGAGAAAGGAAAATCAGGTAACTGAAGTAGATGCTTTGAATGAAGACAGGTGAATGACTGTCAAATTTATTTTTTAACTTATTTTTAAAAAAAGATTGATTATTTTTGAGAGGCTTTTTTTTTTCAGCATTAACATTCTGATAAATGCACCTCTTACCATGTGATGAAAGTACACCTTTGACATCCTTTTCAAAGCCCTTTGTCATTTTAGACTTTCACAACAAGGATAACACAGTTTCATAAAAGTTAAAGAAACAAGAAACTGGTTTTAAATCCTGAGTTAAGGACTTTGGTTGTAATTTGAAATTTGGCAAATTAGAGAGCCTGCCTTTTCTCTTAAAATGAATTCTCCCCATAGTTCATTGAGAGTTGGGAAGGACTCTGCTTTACATACCTTGTGTGTGTCCTAAGTCATTTCAGTCGTGTCCAACTCTGAGACTCTATAGACTGTAGCCCTTCAGGCTTCTCTGACCATGGGGCTCTCCAGGCAAGAATACTAGATAGGGTTGCCATGCCATCCTCCAGGGAATGCTCCTGATTCAGGGTTCAAACCCACATATCAAATCTCCTGCATTGTCAGGTGGGTTCTTTACACTAGCACCACCTGGGAAGCCCTTTACACACTTTATCATGATTTTAATGCTTGTGCAGGCAGTACTGGTTGACTCAACCTCTAAGTCTATAGGGATATCCATGAATACACTCTTCCCACCCCAGCACTAAAGCTACTTACGAAAGCAGACTCCATGTCAAATGGAAACATAACAATAGATTGGGTCATTTCAATCACAGTGATCAAAACAACCACATCATCTTTTTACAGATCTTAGAAAAAGGCATGGAATGAATGGTCTTTCTCCCTGAATTATTTCCAGATGTACATAGTTAGCAACAACCATGTTCCACAAAAATACTAAATGGCTGGCAACTTTTATTGTTGGAGTCCATATACTTCTCCATAGATATTAACTTTACTTAAGATAAAAATTGTCAGGGGGAAATTTGATTGGTTTCTCTTGGAAACTGCCTGCAACTCAGGAGACCTGGGTTTGACCCCTGGGTTGGGAAGAACCTCTGGAGAAGGAAATGGCAACCCACTCCAGTATTCTTGCCTGGAGAATTCTATGGACAGAGGAGCCTGGCAGGCTACAGCCCATGGGGTCACAAAGAGTTGGACACAACTGAGTGGCAAACACACACAACAGGTCATATACCAACAACATCACTAGGGCAGGGTGGTAAGCTTCAATGTCAGGCTGCTGCTGCTGCTGCTAAGTCACTTCAGTCGTGTCCAACTCTGTGTGACCCCATAGATGGCAGCCCACCAGGCTCCCCCATCCCTGGGATTCTCCAGGCAAGAATACTGGAGTGGGTTGCCATTTCCTTCTCCAATGCATGAAAGAGAAAAGTGAANTGCTGCTGCTGCTGCTAAGTCACTTCAGTCGTGTCCGACTCTGTGTGACCCCATAGATGGCAGCCCACCAGGCTCCCCCATCCCTGGGATTCTCCAGGCAAGAATACTGGAGTGGGTTGCCATTTCCTTCTCCAATGCATGAAAGAGAAAAGTGAAAGTGAAGTCGCTCAGTCTGTCCGACTGTTAGCGACCCCATGGACTGCAGCCCACCAGGCTACTCCATCCATTGGATTTTCCAGGCAAGAGTACTGGGGTGGGGTGCCATTGCCTTCCCTGCAATGTCAGGCTAACCTAGGTTATCCACAAAGGTACAGCTGGAATTCTCCAAAGGAAATATGGTTCCCTTTCAAGCAGATAGAGAATTAGATTCTGGGCCTCCAAAAATCAATGCAGTAAGACAATAATATGTTTCATTATGAAGAATGGGTGAAGTCTTAACCCATGGAAATCTTGTGGTTTAGAATCAGAACCCATGGTTCAAATTCAGACTCTGACACATACTTGCAATATGATTTTGGGCAAGCAAACATGTATTGATGTGTCAAAGTCTTCTTTCCCATTAAATGAATTTGAAAATAACTTGCAATATTGATATGAAGAATAAATGAAAAAACTTTGCTTCTATGCATTCTGGAAATATTTATTAAGGTTCTATATGTTCAATTCCCATTTTTTATATGCCAGTAGATAGTTTTTACTTGTCACTAAGTTATATAATTAAAGTTATTCTTTGATATAAAGATTAAGGGAGCATTTCTCTCTTATTTTGGATAATATCTAGCACAGACAGAATTAAGCATATGCACAAAACGCAGTGAATTTTCCTTTGTTTCACACTGTGACACAGCACTGTAGTTAAGGGCCTGTTATTAAAACTATTATCTGGCACTCAAACCAAAGAACAAATTTCAGATGCCAAATTTTAGCATAAATTTGTCTGGATTTAGAA
Source organism: Oreotragus oreotragus (assembly GCA_006410675.1). Taxonomy (NCBI): domain Eukaryota; kingdom Metazoa; phylum Chordata; class Mammalia; order Artiodactyla; family Bovidae; genus Oreotragus; species Oreotragus oreotragus. Next base: position 185,293 of record SJYX01018904.1, read on the forward strand.
ATTCTTGAATATACATATATATGAGCTGTTTTCTTACATATTAATTAAAAATTCAGTTCAGTTCAGTAACTCAGTCATGTCCAACTCTTTGTGATCCCATGAATTGTAGCACGCCAGGCCTCCCTGTCCATCACTAACTCCCGGAATTCACTCAAACTCACGTCCGTCGAGTCAGCGATGCCATCCAGCCATCTCATCCTCTGTCGTTCCCTTCTGCTCCTGCCCCCAATCCTCCCAGCATCAGAGTCTTTTTCAGGTCAGGTGGTCTGGTATTCCCATCTCTTTCAGAATTTTCCACAGTTTATTGTGATCCACACAGTTAAAGGCTTTGGCATAGTGAATAAAACAGAAGTAGATGTTTTTCTGCAACTCTCTTGCTTTTTTGATGATCTAGCGGATGTTGGCAATTTGATCTCTGGTTCCTCTGCCTTTTCTAAAACCAGCATGAACATTTGGAAGTTCACAGTTCACATATTGCTGAAGCCTGGTTTGGAGAATTTTGAGCATTACTTTACTAGCGTGTGAGATGAGTGCAATTGTGCGGTAGTTTGAGCATTCTTTGGCATTGCTTTTCTTTGGGATTGGAATGAAAACTGCCCTTTTCCAGTCCTGTGGCCACTGCTGAGTTTTCCAAATTTGCTGGCATATTGAGTGCAGCACTTTCACAGCATCATCTTTTTGGATTTGAAATAGCTGAACTGGAATTTCATCACCTCCACTAGCTTTGTTTGTAGTGATGCTTTCTAGGGCCCAGTTGACTTCACATTCCAGGATGTTTGGATCTAGGTAAGTGATTACACCATCATGATTATCTTGGCTATGAAGATCTTTTTTGTACAGTTCTTCTGTGTATTTTTGATATTTAATCTGAATAATGATTAACACATCTATACACTCTAATATTATCTTCAGTTCTAACATCATCTATTTCCTCTTATATATCACTAGGTCTTTGCATAATGTCAGAATTGACTTGTGATATGATTCTGAGTCTTATTTATATCTAGAGATTAGGAATTTTGTTCTAATTTTGAAAGTGAGAATCTTTTAAAAGGAAATCCTCAAGTTGTTAAAGGAGTGAAACCACCTATGGCTTTTTTTAAATTCATATTTTGGAGTGATTCAGGGAATTAGCCAAAATTCTTATTTTCTGTTTTCCTATATATACAAAATATAATAACTATCATGGTGATGATATCTCATGTCTTTTACAAAATATCCAAAATCAGTTGACAATTAAAAACATTGTATGTCTAATATGAACCATTAATTGAGTTTAGGCACTAGTTAAATATGAGACACTAATTGAATTTAAAACCTTTCTTTCCCAACTTGCTTTTTACATTTCAGAACTAATATAATCCCTCACTAATTCAGGAAGATTTGACATACTGGCTTCATTGATCTAAAGTTACATTTACTTTAGACTAGACATATGGTCATTTTATGAAAGTTATTTCATTCCATGTAAAAGTTTAAAATATAAAGGAGATGCTAGCCTGGTGAAACACGATTAAAAGAAATACAGGGGAGGTGTTAATGAAAGAGACATTATTCACTTAGAAATTAGCATGTTAGGAATAATCAATACATAAATTGCCATAAATAATGGAAGCTAACATCTGTTTCCCTTGGCAAACTTTCTCCTCTCCAATTGTTAAGTGTTCATTGCTCAAATGTGCTAGATAAATGTTTATTATAAGATGCAATTGGTGCTAAGGCTTAAGAAATACTGCTCATGCTGCATGACTCATACTTTCTAAGTCACGGATAAGGTGAAAGAAGGACAAGTCTTCTAAGAAATCCCTCTCCCCACCTACAGCCCCCAGGCTCTGCTTGGCTAAGTGGTGAACAAAGATGACCTCATATACTTTTCACACACCTACAGTTCAGTTCAGTCGCTCAGTCGTGTCCGACTCTTTGCGACCCCATGAATCGCAGCACACCAGGCCNCCTCTCCCCACCTACAGCCCCCAGGCTCTGCTTGGCTAAGTGGTGAACAAAGATGACCTCATATACTTTTCACACACCTACAGTTCAGTTCAGTCGCTCAGTCGTGTCCGACTCTTTGCGACCCCATGAATCGCAGCACACCAGGCCTCCCTATATTGGTGATGCCATGGAACTGACATTTATCTAAAAATGACCAATATTTCAAGGTGCCAAATACTGGTATCAACCCAGGGCTAATAGTCAAGTTCAAAATCTAGTTAGTGGGCATTAAGTGAGAAATTAAGGGTTATAACTCAGCATGGCCAATTCATTCATTTAAATGAAATGATGAATGTGTTATAAAAATAGACTCATAAAAAAGAAGAAATTTATCCAAAAACTACTGCTTCCCCTTTTCTTATTTGTATTAACTTTCCCTCTCTTGTATCAATAAACAAACAAACAAACAAAAAAACACTTTATTTNTAAGGGTTATAACTCAGCATGGCCAATTCATTCATTTAAATGAAATGATGAATGTGTTATAAAAATAGACTCATAAAAAAGAAGAAATTTATCCAAAAACTACTGCTTCCCCTTTTCTTATTTGTATTAACTTTCCCTCTCTTGTATCAATAAACAAACAAACAAACAAAAAAACACTTTATTTTTTATACATCATTATTGTGCTTTTATCAGACATAAAATTGACAAACAGAAAAGTTATCTTTACTCATGGAGAAAACAGTCATATAAGCAGCAACAGTTTGTGTTTTGTCTCAACAGATCCCCGCCAGCATTGCTTAAACCTGTCCAAGGAAAGCTCTATAGGCCATTAAAGGAAGAATTAGACATGAACATGATTTCATTTCCTATTCACCATGAAGTCCTGCAACCCCAGGGTAGCAGGGACTTTGAAGACCTTGGATGAATGATTCATGCCACATCAGTGACCTATTGTCCATTGAGAGGTGGTACTTTGTGATTGCTATTTACCAAGGCAGTCTCCCACAAAGAGACCTTGACTAGGGTGATTCCTCTCTCATCAAAAATCTCCCACTAAATCCCCTCTGACATTAAAAATGCTGTGTCCTACCTTTGGTGAGTTTTCAAAACTGCAGACCTGGCACCTCCTAGTGAATAGCTATTCCCCTATTTGCCGTTACAGAAATAATAATCCAGCTGTATTTTACTGAGTATGAAAGTTTAGGTTTCTTTTTCAGGCTTGGTGTATAAATCATATTTTATAAATACAGTTTACATAGTCTTGCTGATCTCTTCCTTGTCATTGAGTACCTGAGCCTACTGTAATAACACTCCAAATGTTTTGCTTCTTAGCAAAAAATGATTTATTCAGCAATGTTACAGCCATCCTCCATTGAAGTGAGGATGGTATTAAAGTGACTTATGTGAGAGTCTCAATTTTGCAGCACCAATGTCCTTGTTAGAGTTCTTCATGGACAAATCAGAAATCTAAAAGTATTTGGCTTTCATCCGTGAAAGATTTTTCTCCCCTGATTCACACTTCTGTGATGATGGCAAAACTTTTTTTCCCCAACCAAAGGAATGGATTTGGATAATGCAGCTGCCATCTAAGCTATGCAGTGTTTATCCAGAAGATGATATAAAGCCTGAAGAGGTATTCTGAACACTCAGAGAAAAGCCCAGCTTACTGATTCTCCTCCCTCCTTTCAAGCCACTGCTGTGCACAACCTTACTGTGATATCAGCAGTCGTATATTTTAGTTGTTGGTGTTGTCCTTATTTTCTTTGCATCCAGGCAACCCATCTCTATTTTAACTTGCATCCTGGAAGGCTTATCTCAAGTGAATAGGACACAGCAGAACACTGTGCAAAGCAGTTTTGCTAAAAATCTTCCACCAGTTCAAAGGCTTTCTCTGTTTTCATGAAGGTTTTAATTGACATACACATTTAGAAATTCAAATTATTGATTTCCAGCAGCCTTCATTTAATAATGACTGCCCACTTAGCTATGCTCAAAATTAAAATTCAAAAGGAAGAAGTTTCATTTATTTGACAAATATAACACATTACATATTAATGATACTGTTAGTTTGCTAAGTATGACTGTAACTGCATATTTCCATTGGGTAATCTAATTGAGGTGAGATAGTTGCTTGCTAACTGCAGAAACTCCTCAAACAGAATCCTCCTGGAACAACTGTTATATGTAAAATTAGCTTTGTTTAAAATTCACATCCAAATACAACGTGAGTGTGTTTATCACATTATCTTCTTTTTCCACATCTAAAAGTCATAAAACACTCTAAAGCAGTCATTCTCTTTATCTCCCTCTTATAAGCAGCTGCTTAATTTGCATTAGCAAGCTAAACAATCACTTTATAGAGATGGAAGCATTTACAATGAAAATATTGGCAGGCCAACTATTTACAGCTGGAATATTTTTGAAGATAGCTGCAGAGCTATGAAGGAAACAGCTAAAAGTGATGAAAGTTTCTTTCCCTGAAATAACTCCTTGTTTGCTAATCATTTTGTTATCTACTGTTATGTAAGAAAGAACTCTGGTTCTTAGTGGATCAAAACAGTCACTGTATTTTCTTCATAAATTTGAGGATAATGATTTCAGGAGAACTCACCTAGATCATTTGTCTCTGACTTACATAGTGTCAGCTGGGATGGTTAGGGATGGAAGTGCCATGTTGAAGGTGAGTTCTTCAGTGCATCCTGGGATACTTTGGGTTTCTTTGGGTTTCTCTCTCCCTGTGAAGCATCTCATCATTCAGGGTATCTCTTCATGGCTTGAGCATCTCTTCTCACAATGTGGAGGAAGATAAGGAGATATGAAAGGAGACCAAAGGCAATCACAGTTATAAGAAAATATTCAAGAGAGTGTAGCATCATGGAAACTAACAGTTAGGGCTCTGAAATGAAGATAAGTAAATTTATTCTACCTTGTTTGAACAAAAAATAAATTATTAAAAATATTATGTGGCTTACAGTATCTTTGAGAAGATAACCAAATTGAGTATGGATGTGTAACATACCTAGAGATTAATCAGAGAAAAATACCCAAAATTATCTTGATATTCTATAGCTGTCATCTCATTAATATGACATCGATGGCATTTAGTTCAGTTCAGTTGCTCAGTCATGTCTGACTCTTTGAGACCCCATAGACTGCAGCACGTCAGGTTTTCCTGTTCATCATCAACTCCTGGAGCTTGCTCAAACTGATATCCATCAAGTCGGCAATGCCCTATCGTGTTAGGGTGGGGAAAACAAGAACTCCACTGTACTCACCCAGAAAAATCAGGCGTTTCTACTGCTAAAGTTGTCTGTGTCTCTAATATTTCTGCTTTAACACCTAACCTTGAAATCCTAGAGATAAGTAGCAAAATCAAGAACCATTTCATTCTAGTGGAGGAAACAGAAGCTGTTCTTTAGTTTGTCGAGGTAATTGGATATGAGAATGTGGATAAAGTTTATGTATAAAATCCTGAAAACTTTGAGGCTGAGAGTGGAATGGGATTATAACTGGAAGCCATATTAACAAAATATTTTTTCATTTGTTTTTTTCTTTAGAGTAATAGACATTAGCATACATCTATGCATTGACTAAAAAAAACACTTAAAATCATAGTGAGATTAATAAGTTATAGATTAATTTAAGGTTCAAAATCTTTCAAAAGGCAATAGTTAATGGGATAAAGATATATTGAGAAACTGGCCTTTTATTGAAAAAAACCTCTTCCTTGAAAGTGAAAGGATAGGTGAAGGTGAAAATATGCACAGCTAAAATTTTAGGTGGAGACAGAAAAATAGAGGTGTATATGTTATATATTTCAGTTTCCTTAAATTATTAATTTTACAATCAGCAGAAATACTGATAGAAAGTTTAAGTTAGAGTAATTTGGGAAATTTGTAAAGAATATGGAGCTTCTTAAGAAAATATAATATGAAGATTACCAAGCTATGTTTAGAGTCCATCTGATACATGGAATTATTATTTTAATGTGAATCCAGTCTGGTAAATTTTATGACTTGGGTATGATTAAACTGATGGCTCATAGACAAACCTGCCTAAAATGGAAAGTGAAGAAAGACAGGAGATTGTTGATAGTAAGAAATCCATGATATGAGTAAAGTAGAGGTCACTATATGCTCAAAAATATTTAAGAAGAAATACTTGAGTAAGTAAGGAAGGAGGTTAGAGGATTATGATAGCATAGAAGGCATGTTTTTTAGGATTTTGACATTTAAAATTTGGTAGTGATAAATTCTGTGACCCTGGTGTATCTGAAAGAGAATGTGTTGAGGAAAGAGAATGCCCATGGTGCCCGATGATAAGGAAGTGAGTGCAATGAGACTAGAAAAGAGGTTGGATCATTCATGAAGGTGTTTATGGCTCGAGATAAAATTACTGGAATTGGTAGGGAAAGACAAACTAGGAACTGCTTTGGTAATTAAACTTTACATTGAATCAGTGGGGATCCTTGTTGAAATTAAGGGACAAGATTAAGAAGTCTGCAGATGAAGAGAAACAGAGCCTGGTATTTCTGATTGTTGTAACAGGCAGGCAAGGATTTCTTTCTTTCTTTTTTTTTTGGTAGAAATTAGAAAGTTAGCATTTTGAAATATGAGTGGTGAACAAGAAATATAATTATCCTACCAGTTTCTATAAAAGAGATAAAATAGTGCTTGAGAATGTGGTCGAGAAGGCAGTGCTCCCTGCCACATTTCTGCCAAAGTAAAAAGATGGTGGGGATATTATGAGGTGTGGTTGAGATGCACGAGAATAAGGTGATCATGTTTTAGGGATCCAGCAGGCACACTGAAAGGACATACAAGGAAGAAGATATAAGAGTGAATTATTTAGTCACCGTAAGAGAAACGAATAGGCATGAACATCTGGAAGACAAATGAATACAGAAAAATCTTGCTTTTCCTTATTTGTTTTAATGCCATGTCCTGCAGCATGTGGAATCTTAGATCCTTGACCAGAGATAAAACCAGTGCCCCCTGCAATGGAAACGCAGAGTCCCAACCACTGGACTGCCAAGGAAATCCAGAACAAACTTACTTTTTCTGCAATGATTAGAGTAACCGGACCTGGGAGACATGGTGGACTAAATGCTGATAGTCTTTCAGAAGATACTTGCATCTATCTGAATTCTTTGAGAAGCACCCTCTAAGACAGTATTAGATGTTAAAGTAAATGTTTGAAGGTGATGCCTGTGCATGATAAAGAGAAAAGCAGGGAATTATAGATAAGGATAATTTTTGGACTTTGATGTGTACCTTACTTGTGAATTAAATGATAGAAAGAGAGAGGTTCTTGTTAAAAGAGTTATAGTCTGGAGCATGGCTCTGAGAAAATTTTGGGAATAATGACTGAGGACACCCAAGCAAAGACTGCCCATTAGAGGAACCCTATGTTGAAGAGTTCTAGATTCTGTCATGCTCAGGGAATGGCTGGGAACATGGCATCATTGCAGTGAGGGTACCAATGAATCTTGGCCTCCAGTCAAGCACTTGTAGAAGCATCTCTTGATACCTCCATGACTGTCACAAGTAAGTATTCAGTTCTCGTACCATCAGGCTAAATAACTCTTAATTTCAGGAAATCTTCCTTTAAAGATATTCACTAAGATAGAACATTTTCCTCCTGGAGTGAATCATAAACATTTTAAAGTTTCTCTTATATTCACATTTTAGTGAAAAGGACGGGGGGAAAAAGGATTCAAAAACTAATATAATTATGTAAAAGGATGCATTCTATAAAAAGTTTTCTTATGATGTCTTTGAAGAAAAGGTACATGAGTCGGCTATAGTATAAATTGATTAATTTGCAACATTTTGAACAGTCTTGCCCCGCAAATATCGAACTATTGATCAATGTTAGCACACAAGAATTGTTTTAGTGACATTGTAAGAACTGGTCCTTAACTATGTCCCATTCAAGTTTTTTCTTTTTTTCTTTTTTTTAAATCAATGATTTAAACATATGAAGAGATATTAGCACATCCTAGGAAAGCAATGGGGGACACTGGCTGTTTGGTTGTGAAGGATAAAAGAATCTGAATTCAAAACAATCTCAAGTGTCTGGTATGACAAATCAGAAGAAAGTTAATACAAAAAGGATTTAGCTCACAGATCTAACACTGTAAGTGCAGGATAGTGAGAATCACCTTCTGTTCTGAAAGAACACTGGCAGGACTGCATTTGGATTCAGATGACATGTTCTTAGAAGATAAGTGATAAATGAAGAAGTTTTACGGGATAAACAGGACAGGCAGGTGACTTAAAGCTATGCCACATACTTAAGGCCAGTCAGTAGAACTGGCATCCCATTAGATGAATTACATTTACCTTAAACTTTTAGAATTTAATCTTTAACTTGTGAGGGTCTGTCATAGACTTCTATCTGATTTTTAAGGACACCAAACATCCTCCTGTATCATGAACTTTAAACTTCTCTTTCTCCCTGGACACTCCATTCCTCTACTCCAAGCATCAGTACAGCTAGTCACCTCAGCACTCCTGTGAAGGTGTAAAGTTGCCTGTAAATATTTAGATGGGTATAGACACACACACTTGAGAAGGCAATGGCACCCCACTCCAGTACTCTTGCTTGGAAAATCTGATCGGCAGAGGAGCCTGGTAGGCTGCAGTCCATGGGGTTGCACAGAGTTGGACACGACTGAAGCGACTTCACTTTCACTTTCATGCACTGGAGAAGTAAATGGCAACCCACTCCAGTGTTCCTGCTTGGAGAATCCCAGGGACAGGGGAGCCTGGGGTCGCACAGAGTCGGACATGACTGAGGCTACTTAGCCGCAGCAGCAGCAGACACACACACACACACACCTGTATGAAACTTTGCTTCTCCAGTGTATAACACAATACTTGCCCTATATGAGCTATTCAGTAAGTGCTTATTTAATCATTGATATGAGGAATATTTTTTGAAATGAATTTGCTTAGCCTGAGAAAAGATTCTTAGGGGAGGAGGGTAGATAATGAGTAATCCTTTAGAATAATTGAAGGGATTTCTTTTAGAAGATCTATTTAGCTGTTTCAACAGATCTACTTTTAGAAGATCTTTTAAGATCTCCTAAGTTGTTTTGGTGAAATAGCAAGAGGCAGACCGGAAAGGAACAATTTAAAGCTACTGAGTTAGAATTTTAGCTCAATAATTCAAAATACTTTCTAAGGGGGATAATTATCCAAACATAGACTACTTGTTAAAATTGTGAATATTCTGCCATTAAAATGTTCCAAAATTTTGTTTATTTCTTAGGAATATTTTCTTTTCACACTGTAACTTCTCTAAAATTAGAATGTCTCTTTCATGTGATAGTCTTAATAATACTATTTTAAGCTGAAGAATTGATGTTTTTGAACTGTGGTGTTGGAGAAGACTCTTGAGAGTCCCTTGGACTGCAAGGAGATCCAGCCAGTCCATTCTGAAGGAGATCAACCCTGGGATTTCCTTGGAAGGAATGATGCTAAAGCTGAAACTCCAGTACTTTGGCCACCTCATGCGAAGAGTTGACTCATTGGAAAAGACTCTGATGCTGGGAGGGATTGGGGGCAGGAAGAGAAGGGGACAACCGAGGATGAGATGGCTGGATGGCATCACGGACTTGATGGACGTGAGTCTGAGTGAACTCCGGGAGATGGTGATGCACAGGGAGGCCTGGCGTGGTGCAATTCATGGGGTTGCAAAGAATCGGATATGACTGAGCAACTGAACTGAACTGAACTGAACTATTATTTTCCATAGATTCCTAATCATCAGAAACTTTCAGCATGAAATGGAAAGAATAGCTGTCACTGGATTAAAAGATAGTTCTAATTGTCACCTCCAAGGAATCAAATGGCTATGGGAAGAGAGGGTTCATGGTGGATGTTAAGTAATATTCCTGAAGTAGGTTAGTGATGCTCTCTCATCAATGCTGATAAACACAGGATGATTTTGTGTGAAGAAAATAAGCATTGTTGACTTGTAAGTTGGCTAATTCAAAAGAATAATGTTCTACCATTAGTACAAGTTCCTGTGCCCAATGCAGAGTGAGGTTAAACAAACTAAAACACTCAGTTTGGAGCAGAGAAAGGTTTACAGCAGGGCCATGCAAGGTGACAGGCAGCTCATGTCCTAACTAACCCAGGATTCCCCGTAGGGTTCAGCGACGCATTTTTAAAAGCCTGGTGAGGGAGGAAGAGTCACAGGGTACTTGATCAAATCGTGCACAGTTGTCTGGCTGGTGATGAGGGGACAAGGTGGTGTCACAGGGGTTAACATTATCAGTCTTTAGATTCCAGGAGGCCTGGAGCAATGTGTTCATGGTCATCAAGCAGTTAACATCTTCCATTTGGTGGGGGGGAGGGGGTTCACATCTCCAAAATAACTCAGGAAATGTATATCAAATATTATTATCTAGAAACTTCACAGAGGAGCTAAAGCAGAAGATATTGGGGAAGGCCTGTCCTGGGAATGGGCCATAGAGTCCTGCTTGGTTACACTAGGAGTGTAGAAAGTTTTAAATTCATGAACCAAATGATGCACTTTTATTTTTCTTTTGATGTGCACACAAAAGTAAGGTATGAAGAAAAAATCCATGCCTAAGTAAGTTTAAAAGAAGGCTTTAATAAGGATGTAACTTAAATGCTGAGAAAGCACTCTGTAGTTAATTGGCAGTGCTTTGTTTTTTCCTATCAAAGGGTACATAAAGTAACACTTGATTAGCAATCAATTTTACCTTATATTCTGTGAAGTATAATTTGGTTCTAGATTATCCTATCTTTAGTATACCAGCCAGGGCTACCAGAAGTTAGAAGAGGCAAAAAAGAATCATCCACTGGAGATTTGGGAAAACATACATTGGAAATGTATGGACAATTGGAACCTAATTGAAAATGTAATCAAGATGAGGTTATACTGCACTAGAGTAGTTACTATTCCAATGGGGCTACTTGTCTTCACAAGAAAGGAGAGACACAAGGACGTGAGCACCACAGGCACCATCTCTGCATCTCTGCAAAGACACAGAGATACAGAGGGAAGTTGACCACATGAAGATGCAAATAGAGATAGCAGTTAAGATGCCAAAAGCCAAGACACAGCCAGGGCTACCAGAAACTGGAAGAGGCAAAAAATAAAATAAAATAAAATCCTCTCCTGGAGTTTTCCAAAAAAGCAAGACCCTGAGTTTGAACTGCTAGCCTTCAGAAATGTGAAACAATCTGTATTGTGTCCTAGAATTGCTATAATAAAGTATGACAAAGTATGACAAACTGGGTAGCTCAAAACAAAAGAAATGTATTCTTTCCAGTTCTGGAGGCTGGAAGTCCAAAATCAATGTGTATGCAAGACCATGATAACTCGAGGGCTCAAGTGGAAAACCTGTTCCGTCTTCTTAGTTTTGGTGGCCCCGATGGCCATCCATGGTTTCCTTAGTCTGCAACAGTGTAATTCCAGTCTTTGTCTCCATCAACTAACTCTTCCCTTGTGTTATCATATCTTCTTCCTATAAGACACTGGCCTTATAATCCAGTAGTCATGTATGGATGTATTCTTAGTTTTGGTGGCCCCGATGGCCATCCATGGTTTCCTTAGTCTGCAACAGTGTAATTCCAGTCTTTGTCTCCATCAACTAACTCTTCCCTTGTGTTATCATATCTTCTTCCTATAAGACACTGGCCTTATAATCCAGTAGTCATGTATGGATGTAAGAGTTGGTCTATAAAGAAAGCTGAGTGCTGAAGAATTGATGCTTTTGAACTGTGGTGTTGGAGAAGACTCTCGAGAGTCTCTTGGACTGCAAGGAGATCCAACCAGTCAATCCTAGAGGAAATCAGTCCTGAATATTCATTGGAAGGACCGATGCTGAAGTTGAAGCTCCAGTACTTTGACCACCTGATGTGGAGAATTGACTCATTGGAAAAGACCCTGATGCTGGAAAAGATAGAAGGTGGGAAAAGAAGGGGACTACAGAGGATGAGATGATTGGATGGCATCACCAATGTAATGGACATGAGTTTGTGTAGGCTCCAGGAGTTGGTGATGGACAGGGAAGCCTGGCGTGCTGCAGTCCATGTGGTCGCAAAGAGTCGGACATGACTGAGCGACTGAACTGAACTTATAACTCTCAGATGAAGGGCCCACCCTTGACCATTATGACCTTATCATAGTTCATTTCCTTTGCAACCACACTACTCCAAATAAGAAATTTTCTGAGGTACTGGGAGTTAGGGCTTCAATATATCTTTTTGGAAGATACATTCAACTATATGATTTTAAAAGTTCACAAACTAGTTATTTTATCTATTTGTTAGCTAAAAGATCTCAGGAACACAATTCTATTGCTGTTTTTCAGTAGTTAAGCTATGTCTACTCTTTGTGACCTCGTGGACTACAGCAGAAGAGACTCTTCTGTCCTCCACTACCTCCCAGAGTTTGCTCAAATTTATGTCCATTGAGTCAGTTATACTATCTAACTATCTCATTCTGTACTGCACTATTCTCCTTTTGCCTTCAGTCTTTCTCAATATCAGTGTCTTTTCCAAAAGAATCAGCTCTTCCATCAGGTGACCAAATTATTACAGCTTCAGCTTTAGCATCAGTCCTTCTAATGAATATTCACAGTTGATTTCCTTTAGGATTGATGGTGTGATCTCTTTGCAGTTCAAGGGACTCTACAGAGTCTACACCAGCACCACAATTCCATAGTATCAATTCTTGGCTGCTCAGTCTTTAGGGTCCAGCTCTCACTTCCATACATGATTACTGGAAAACCAATAGCTTTGACTATATGGAACTTTGCTTGCTAAGTGATGTCTCTACATTTTAAATATGCTAGCTAAGCTTGTCATAGCTTTTCTTCCAAGGTGTCTTTTAATTTCATGGCTGCTGTCACTATCCACAGTGATTTTGGAACCGAAGAAAATAAAATCTGTCATTGCTTCCACTTTTTCCCTTTCTATTTGCATGAAGTGATGGGATTGGATGCCAAGACCTTAGTTTTTGAATGTTGAATTTTAAGCCAGTTTTTTCACTCTCCTCTTTCATCCTCATAGAGAGGCTCTTAAGTTCCTCTTCACTTTCTTCACAGAGTGGCATTATATGTATATCTGAGTTTGTTGATATTTTCCCCAGCAATCTTAATTCCAGCTTGTGATTCATACAGTTTGGCATTTTGCATGATGAACTCTGCAGGGTTAAATAAGCAGGATTAGCCTACACACCCTTGTCTTACTCCTTTCCCAATTTTGAACCAATCAGTTGCTTCATGTCGGTTTCTAATGGTTGCTTCTTTATCCTCATTCATGTTTCTTAGGAGGCAGGTAAGGTGATCTAGTACTCCCATCTCTCTAAGAATTTTCCTCAGTTGGTTGTGACTCACACAGTCAAAGACTTTAGTGAAGTCAAGGAAGCAAAAGAAGATATTTTCTTGGAATTCCCTTGCTTTTTCTAGGATCCAACGAATGCTGGCAATTTGATCTTTGGTTTTCCTGCCATTTCAAAACCTAGTTGGTACATCTGTAATCTCTGGGTTCAAGTATTACTGAAGCCTAGACTGAAGAAATTTCAGCCTAACCTTCCTGGCATGTGAAATGAGTGCAATTGTATGGTAGTTAGAACATTCTTTGGCATTGCTCTTTTTTTTTTGAGACTGGAATGAAAACTGACCTTTTCCAGTCCTGTGGCCTCTGCTCAGTTTTCCAAAGAGTGTAATACTTTAACAGTGTCATCTTTTAGGATTTGAAATAGCTCAGATTGAAATTCCATTACCTCAACTAGCTTTGTTCATGGTAATGCTTCCTAAGACCCACTTGACTTTACACTCCAGGATGTCTGGGTCTAGGTGACTAATCACACCATCACAACTATCCATATTAACAAGATCTTTTTTGTATATTCTTCATGTATTCTTGCCACATCTTTTTAATTTCTTCTGCTTCTATTAGATACTTAAATGTTTGTATCATGCTTGGCCTTGCAAGAAATGTTCCCTTGGTATCTTTAATTTACTTGAAGAGATCTCTTCAGTTCAGTTCAGTCGCTCAGTTGTGTCCGACTCTTTGCGACCCCATGAATCGCAGCACGCCAGGTCTCCCTGTCCATCACCATCTCCCGGAGTTCACTCAGACTCACATCCATCGAGTCCATGATGCCATCCAGCCATCTCATCCTCAGTCGTCCCCTTTTCCTCCTGCCCCCAATCCCTCCCAGCATCAGTCTTTTCCAATGAGTCAACACTTTGCATGAGGTGGCCAAAGTACTGGAGTTTCAGCTTTAGCATCAGTCCTTCCAAAGAAATCCCAGGGTTGATCTCCTTCAGAATGGACTGGTTGGATCTCCTTGCAGTCCAAGGGACTCTCAAGAGTCTTCTCCCACACCACAGTTCAAAAGCATCAATTCTTCAGCGCTCAGCTTTCTTCACAGTCCAACTTTCACATCCATACATGACCACAGGAAAAACCATAGCCTTGACTAGGCAGACCTTAGTCGGCAAAGTAATGT
>SJYX01018904.1:203624-217844 GCA_006410675.1 Oreotragus oreotragus
GCTATTTGTAAGGCTTCTCCAGACAGCCATTTTGCTTTTTTGCATTTCTTTTCCATGGGGATGGTCTTGATCCCTGTCTCCTGTACAATGTCACGAACCTCATTCCATAGTTCATCAGGAACTCTATCTATCAGATCTAGGCCCTTAAATCTATTTCTCACTTCCACTGTATAATCATAAGGGATTTGATTTAGGTCATACCTGAATGGTCTAGCGGTTTTCCCTACTTTCTTCAATTTCAGTCTGAATTTGGAAATAAGGAGTTCATGATCTGAGCCATAGTCAGCTCCTGGTCTTGTTTTTGTTGACTGTATAGAGCTTCTCCATCTTTGGCTGCAAAGAATATAATTTATCTGATTTCGGTGTTGACCATCTGGTGATGTCCATGAGTAGAGTCTTCTCTTGTGTTGTTGGAAGAGGATGTTTGCTATGACCAGTGCATTTTCTTGGCCAAACTCTATTAGTCTTTGCCCTGCTTCATTCTGCATCCTTTCTATTCTATTGTTTACCTCTATTTATTTCTATTGTTCATTTAAGTAGATCATCTTATCTTTCTATGCTATTATCTGGAACTCATTCAGTTGAGCATGTTTCTCTTTTTATCCCTTGCCTTTTGCTTCCTTTCTTTTCTCAGCTATTTGTTAAACTTCTTGAGACCACCACTTTGCCTTCTTTCTTTTAT
Source organism: Oreotragus oreotragus (assembly GCA_006410675.1). Lineage (NCBI taxonomy): Eukaryota > Metazoa > Chordata > Mammalia > Artiodactyla > Bovidae > Oreotragus > Oreotragus oreotragus. The sequence goes on from SJYX01018904.1 coordinate 204,307, forward strand.
TTCTTTTTGGGATGGTTTTGGTCTCTCCCTCTCATACAATGTTACAAACCTCTCTACATAGTTGTTCTCTGTCTACCAGATCTAATCCCTTGAATCTATTTGTCACCACAACTGTGTGATCACAAGGGATTTGATTTAGGTCATACCTGAATGGCCTAGTGGTTTTCCCTACTTTTTTTCAATTTAAGCCTGAATTTTTCAATAAGAATATCATGATCTGAACCACAGTCAGCTCCAGGTCTTGCTTTTGCTGAATATATGCAGCTTCTCCCATTTGGCTGCAAAGAACATAGTCAGTCTGATTTTGGTATTGGCCATCTGCAATGTCCATGTGTAGAGTTATCTCTTGGGTTGTTGGAAAAGGGTTTTTGCTGTGACCATTGCATTCTCTTGACAAAGTTCTGTTAGCTTTGTCCTGCTTCATTTTGTAGTCCTGTTATTCTAGGTATCTCTTGACTTCCTACTTTAGCATTTCATGCTGTTCATGGGGTTATCAAGGCAAGAATACTGAAGTGGTTTGCCATTCCCTTCTCCAGTAGACTACATTTTGTCAGACTCTCTACCATAATCCCTCCATCTTGGATGGCCCTAGACGGCATGACTCACAGTTTAATTGTTTAGACAAGGCAAAAATAGTATGAACAGCATGAAAATGCAAAAAAATATGACACTGAAAGATGAGCTTCCAGGTTGGTAGGTGTCCAATATGCAACTGGTGAAGAGTAGAGATAAAACTCCAGAAAGAATGATGAGATGGACCAAATAAAAACAACGCCCAGTTGTGAATGTGACTGGTGATGGAAGTGAAGTCTGATGCTATAAAGAACAATATTGCATAGGAACCTGAAATGTTAGTTCCATGAATCAAAGTGAATTGGAAGCAGTCAAAGAGGAGATGCCGAAGAATGAACTCCAACATTCTAAGAATCCATGAAATAAAATGGACCGAAATGGGTGAATTTAATTCAGATGGCCATTATATCTACTACAGTGGGCAAGAATCTCTTAGAAGAAATGCAGTAGCCCTCATAGTCAACAAAAGAGTCCAAAATGCAGTACTTCAGTGCAATCTCAAAAATGACAAAATGATCTCTGCTCGTTTCCAAGGACAATCATTCAATATCACAGTAATCCAAATCTGTGTCCCAAGCAGTAATGCTGAAGAAGCTGAAGTTGAGTGGTTATATGAAGACCTACACGACCTTATAGAACTAACACCCCAAAAAGATGTCCTTTTCATCATAAGGGACTGGAATGCAAAAGTAGGAAGTCAAGAGATATCTGGAGTAACAGGCAAATTTGACCTTGGAGTACAAAATGAATCAGGGAAAAGGCTAACAGGATTTTGCCAGCAGAACACACTGGTCATAGCAAACACCTTCTTCCAAAAACACGAGACTACTCTACACATAGACAACATCAGATGGTCAACACTGAAATCAGATTGATTATATTCTCTGCAGCCGAAGATGGAGAAACTCTATACTGACAGCAAATACAAGACTGGAAGCTGACTATGACTCAGACCATAAACTCCTTATTGCCAAATTTAGATTTAAATTGAAGAAAGTATGGAAAACCACTAGACCACTCAAGTATAACCTAAATCAAATCCCTTATGTTTATACAGTGAGAGTAAGAAGTAGATTCAAGGGATTAGTTGTGATAGAGTGCCTGATGAACTATGGATGAAGGTTCGTGACACTATACAGGAGGCAGTGATCAACACCATCCCCAAGAAAAAGTAATGCCAAAGGAAAATGGTTATCTGAGGAGGCTTTACAAATAGTTAAGAAAAGAAGAGAAGCTAAAGGCAAAGGAGAAAAGGAAAGATATACCCATTTGAATGCAGAGTTCCAAAAAGCAAGGAGAGATAAGAAAGCCTTCCTCAGTGATCAATGCAAAGAAACAGAGAAAAAAAAATAGAATAGGAAAGTAATTTCTTCAAGAAAATTAGAGATACCAAGGGAACATTTAATGCAAAAATGAGTTCAATAAAGGACAGGAATGGTATGGAACTAACAGAAGCAGAAAATATTAAGAAGTGGTGGGAGGAATACGTAGAAAAAGTATACAAAGAAGATCTTCATAACCCAGATAATCATGATGGTGTGAACACTTTCCTAGAGCCAGACATCCTGAAATGCGAAGTAGTGGGCTTTAGGAAGCATCACTACAAACAAAGCTAGTGGAGGTGATGGAATTCCAGTTGAGCTACTTCAAATCCTGAAAGATGATGCTGTGAAAGTGCTGCACACAACATGCCAGCAAATCTGAAAAACTCAGCAGTGGCCACAGAGCTGGAAAAGGTCAGTTTTCATTCCAATCCTAAAGAAGGGCAATACCAAAGATTGTTCAAACTACCTGCCAAAGATTGTGCAAACACAATTGCACTCACCTCACATGCTAACAAAATAATGGTAAAAATTCTCCAAGCCAGGCTTCAACAGTATATGAACCGTGAACTTCCAGATGTTCAAGTTGGATTTAGAAAAGGCAGAGGAACCAGAAATCAAATTGCCAACATCAGCTGGATCATCAAAAAAGCAAGAGAGTTCCAGAAAAAATAAATCTACTTCTGCTTTATTGAATGTGCCCAAACCTTTGACCGTGTGGATCACAAAAAAACTGTGGAAAATTCTTCAAGAGATGGGAATACCAGATCACCTGATCTGCGTCTTGAGAAAACTGTATGAAGATCACAAAGCAACAGTTAGAACTGAACATGTAACAACAGACTGGTTCCAAATTGGGAAAGGAGTATGTCAAGGCTGTATATTGTCACCCTCCTTATTTAACTCATATGCGGAGCACATCATGCAAAATGCCATGTTGGATGAAGCACAAGCTGGAATCAAGATTGCTGGGAGAAATATCAATAACTTCAGGTACACAGATGACACCACCCTTATGGCAGAAAGTGAAGAAGAATGAAAGAGCCTCTTGATGAAAGTGAAAGAGGAGAGTGAAAAAATTGGCTTAAAATTCAACACTCAAAAATGAAGATCGTGGCATCTGGTCCCATCATTTTATGGCAAATAAATGGGGAAACAGTGAAAACAGTGGCAGACTTCATTTTGGGGTGTTCCAAGATCACTGAAGATGGTGATTGCAGCCCTGAAATTAAAAGATTTTTGCTTTTTGGAAGAAAAGCTATGACCAACCTAGACAGCATATTAAAAAACAAATAAAGTTTTGCTGATAAACTTCCATCTATTCAATGCTATATTTTTTCCTTTAGTGATCTATGGATTTAAGATTTGGAATATGAAAAATTGATGCTTTTGAACTGTGGTGTTGGAGAAGACTCTTGAGAGTCACTTGGACTGCAAAGAAATAAAATCAGTTCATCCTAAAGGAAATCAGTCCTGAATACTCATTGAAAGGACTGATGATGAAGCTGAAACACCAATACTCTGGTCACCTGATGTGAAGAACTGACTTATTGGAAAACCTCTGATACTGGGAAAGATTGAAGGCAGGAGGAGAAGGGGATGACAGAAGATGAGATGATTGGATGGCATCACTGACTCAATGGACATGAGTCTGAGGCAACTCCAGGAATTGGTGATGGACAGGGAAGCCTGACTTGCTGCAGTCCATGGGGTCAGAAAGAGTCAGACATGACTGAGTGACTGAACTGAACTGAATTGAACTTTACATTGCAATTCCCTATTATGAGAAAGACAGTTTTTTGCTAATAGTTCTAGAAGATATTGTAAGTCTTCAACAGTAGAATTGATCAAGTTCAGCTTCTTTTACATCAATGATTGTACATTGACTTGAATAAACTTGATGTTGAATGGTTTGCCTTGGAAACAAACCAAGATCATTCTGTCATTTTTGAAACTGCACCCAAGTACTGCATTTCAGACTCTCTTGTTGTCTATGAGGGTTACTCCATTTCCTCTACAGAATTCTAGCCCACAATATTAGATATAATGGTCATCTGAATTTAACTTGTTCATTCCCATCCATTTTAATTTACTGATCCCTATGATGTTAATGTTTAATCTTGCTGTCTCATGCTTTATCATGTCCAATTGATCTTGATTCATGGATGTAATACTGTATACACTATGCAATACTGTTCTTACAGCATCAGACTTTACTTTCACCATACCACAAGACACATTCACAAGCTTTGTTTCCACTTTGGCCCAGCCCTTCATTATTTTTGGAGCTCTGAGTAATTGCCCTCTGATCTTCACACTTTTCAATATAGGGAGCTAACCCTCAGGTGTCATAACTTTTTGCCTTTTCATACTGTTCATGGGGTTCTCCNGTTTCCACTTTGGCCCAGCCCTTCATTATTTTTGGAGCTCTGAGTAATTGCCCTCTGATCTTCACACTTTTCAATATAGGGAGCTAACCCTCAGGTGTCATAACTTTTTGCCTTTTCATACTGTTCATGGGGTTCTCCTGGCAAGAATACTGGAGTGGGTTGCCATTTCCTCCTCCAATGAACCATGTTTTGTCAGAACTCTTCACTATGACTGGTCCATCTTGGGTGGTCCTGCAAGGCATGGCTCATAGTTTCACTAAGTTACACAAGCTCCTTCACCATGACAAAGCTGTGATCCTTGATGGGGAACACATCTTTAGTTTTATGATGTTTTAGATACGGTTTCTTATTTATATCTTTTAATCCATGTTATTAGACAAAATGCAAATTTGTGGTTATGAGCTGTCTGAATCATTATTTTAGGTCTTATACGAACACATATATGTAAAGAATGGTATTTCACCAGGAAATCTGACATGCTAATTTCATTATTATATTTATTTCACTGTTTCTATTAGGAAGAAATAATAGGGCCCATTTCTAAGAATCAGTTTTAGTGAGATGCATGAACCTAAAGTCTGTTAAACAGAGTGAAGTAAATACGAAAGAGAAAAACACATATATATATTAACACATATATATGGAATCTGAAAAAGCAAATGATATTGATGAACATATTTTCAGGAAAGAAATGGAGATACAGATTTCGAGAGTGAGCTTGTGGCCACAATGATAGTGGGAGAGAGTGGGATGAATGGAAAGAGTAGCATCAAACATATATACTCCGTAAGGTGTGAGATGGAGAGCTGGTGAGAAGTTGCTATGTAGTACAGGGAGCCCAGTGTGGGGCTCTGTGATAACCTGGAGGGAAGGGATAGCGAGGAGGGAAAGGAGGCTAGGGAGGAAGGGGATGTATAATGTATAATTATGGCTGATTTGCATTGTTGTATGGCAGAAACACAACATTGCACAAATTAAAGAAAACATATTTAAATGAAAAAGGAAAAACAAATCTGAATTTTTATATTTTTAATTATTATTACTGAAACAAGACAACTATGTCATTGTATATACTCTTCTAAAAACTAAGCTTTTAAAATAGATAATTCAAAAGACACAGGCAAGATATACACATTTTAAAATAATCATCTTTTAACCTAGTACCAATAAACCGCCAACTTAAAAAATGGTTATCAGCATATTCTGGATTAAATAAAGTATTTTCAAAGATTAAGTTGTCCAGCTGGTGTTCACTTATATTTCCACAGTTTAAATGCCTATAACTCATGTTTATAATTTGTCTTCCTTCCCTAATAAATTGTTAACTGATTGAATTTTCAATGTTGTTCTCAATAAGTGAAGAACCTAAGCCACCCCATTTTGTTAAAAAAGACTCCATTTTAGAGTTCTGAGGAAAGAGTCTTTGGAAATCCCCTGACCTCNACAAGCTCCTTCACCATGACAAAGCTGTGATCCTTGATGGGGAACACATCTTTAGTTTTATGATGTTTTAGATACGGTTTCTTATTTATATCTTTTAATCCATGTTATTAGACAAAATGCAAATTTGTGGTTATGAGCTGTCTGAATCATTATTTTAGGTCTTATACGAACACATATATGTAAAGAATGGTATTTCACCAGGAAATCTGACATGCTAATTTCATTATTATATTTATTTCACTGTTTCTATTAGAAAGAAATAATAGGGCCCATTTCTAAGAATCAGTTTTAGTGAGATGCATGAACCTAAAGTCTGTTAAACAGAGTGAAGTAAATACGAAAGAGAAAAACACATATATATATTAACACATATATATGGAATCTGAAAAAGCAAATGATATTGATGAACATATTTTCAGGAAAGAAATGGAGATACAGATTTCGAGAGTGAGCTTGTGGCCACAATGATAGTGGGAGAGAGTGGGATGAATGGAAAGAGTAGCATCAAACATATATACTCCGTAAGGTGTGAGATGGAGAGCTGGTGAGAAGTTGCTATGTAGTACAGGGAGCCCAGTGTGGGGCTCTGTGATAACCTGGAGGGAAGGGATAGCGGGGAGGAAAGGAGGCTAGGGAGGAAGGGGATGTATAATGTATAATTATGGCTGATTTGCATTGTTGTATGGCAGAAACACAACATTGCACAAATTAAAGAAAACATATTTAAATGAAAAAGGAAAAACAAATCTGAATTTTTATATTTTTAATTATTATTACTGAAACAAGACAACTATGTCATTGTATATACTCTTCTAAAAACTAAGCTTTTAAAATAGATAATTCAAAAGACACAGGAAAGATATACACATTTTAAAATAATCATCTTTTAACCTAGTACCAATAAACCGCCAACTTAAAAAATGGTTATCAGCATATTCTGGATTAAATAAAGTATTTTCAAAGATTAAGTTGTCCAGCTGGTGTTCACTTATATTTCCACAGTTTAAATGCCTATAACTCATGTTTATAATTTGTCTTCCTTCCCTAATAAATTGTTAACTGATTGAATTTTCAATGTTGTTCTCAATAAGTGAAGAACCTAAGCCACCCCATTTTGTTAAAAAAAGACTCCATTTTAGAGTTCTGAGGAAAGAGTCTTTGGAAATTCCCTGACCTCACCCCACCACCTGCGAGCCAATAAGATCCCAGATCAGGATCTCCTGACTTTACGTTCAGGACTTATGACCTGCCCCGGAAATTCAAATTAAGCCCAGGAAATGAAAACCAATCAGAACCCAACACCTAACCCTTCCACAGAAGGTACTCCCAACCTGGAAACTCCCGCTTTTCAATTTTTTCGCATGAGAATACCCTATATAAGCAATGAAACCCAGAGTTTGAGACTCTTCTCCTTAGCCTCTGCATCGGTAATGGTGGGAGCCCCAGCTAGAGCTTGGTAATAAAAACTCTCTTGCTTTTGCATCGGATATCAGCTCCCTGGTGGTCATTGGGAGATTTTGCGACTTGGACATAACATAAGTGCCATGCCTAATATAATGAAATATGTGACTCTTTCCTACAATGCTTTGAAAATTTAATTTAAACTATGTAGTATGTATGTGTGAATATGTGTATATGCAAGACCATTTTGATAAGGATTCCACACACAGTAGGAAGGAAAAGGAGCATATCATTCAAAAAGGCATTTAGAATAGTTTTATTTTCATGATTGAGACACCACATATTTCCCTTCCAGTAGACCTATCACAATTTAAAATGTACCAGGATCTAATTGGAACACACCATCTGTTAACCAGAAATAAAATGGATTGTGTCACATCGATCAACTCATTTGTCAGGTATGGGATGAGGAAAAACACGAGTGAAATTCTAAATACTCTTCCATGGTTACTAGCCAGTGTAATTCATAGCTACACTCTAAGAAGCCTCTTAGGTTTCAGACTTGTTTTTTGCCTCCTTTAAGGTCAAAATCCCCTCAACTACAGAAAAACAAGAGAATTTCTTTCCATGAAAAATGAGACAAGAGCTGGTATGGGAAGGGCACAATCCTTTTAAATGAATGATTGGACTAAGATAAGAGAATGGTAAAAGATTTATCCAAAAGGAATGCCATTTTGGGGTCCTGGGGAGAGGCAAACATCTAGTTATATCTCTAAACTCCTGCAGAGTGGGAAGGGCTTTCAATAAACTAAAAAGAGAACTGGCCACACTTTCTCCGACTCCCTGTAGTGAAGAACTAAGAGGCTAAAATCATTCTGTTCAAGGTCCAAGGACTTCAGCTGCTCCAAAGTACCTCTGTTAACTTGGCATTAAAAAAGTTAAACAAAGTATATTTTTGCCTATCCAGAAACAAGGAGGCTAGTCACCTTCATCAATAATCTAACCAATCTACTACAGAATACTGATTGTGTTTTGATTAACACTTATATATGAATTACCTTTTTTCCTGTGAACTGTCAAGATAGGGCCTCATAAACTACTGCTTTTTCTTGGACATCACAGATATATTGAATATTAATACACTTTTTTATTTTCCTGAGATACCCTTATTTAGGTGCATCAAATATATCGAAAGCTAAACTTTTACTATTCATAGGAGTAACTAAGAGAATAAGATATCCTATTGATAAATATCAGCCATAGATACCAGCACATGGAAAAGACAGTCTGTTCTGTGGATCTGTAAGAAAAGAATGCAAACTGATAGGTAGAATTAATGGGCAAAAATTAGGCTTAATAAAAGAAAGGCTGTTCTATCTGGCCATTTAAAGGGGAACAAATTATTTTCAGAGAGTGTATATTCTTAAAAGTGGAATTTTCAGATTATAGTCTCTGCATTAGCTTCTTTTCTCACTTCTAATAGCTTTTGATGTTTTTGATGTGTATGTGTTGGAGGAGGGAGGCTCTGTAGTTTCTAGGAAGCAAACTTTATCCTCTGGGTATAAAACCAGTGACCAAGGCTAAGCCAATCAATACATTCTAGTCTAGGCCCTAGTAACTGGCTCATGTCTGCATGTGACATAAACTGATCCTAGCAGCCTCAGTTTCAGGATCTGGGGATGAATGTGTGTCCTCCTTTAATCAATATGTATGACAATGATGTGGAGTGTGAATATAGTGCAAATATTTTTACTATACAGTGTGAAGAGGGGACAATCAGGATAAATTGGGCACAAGAAAGAGGAAAGAACATTACACAAAAGAAGCCAGGGTCCCAGTGCCATGATGCAATTCTGGACCAAATCATACCTGAAGGAAACCATGTATCTGGACTTAGTGACTGCATGAAAAAGCCATTTTCATTTTTATTTATGTCAATTAAAGTTTTATGTCACTTTGAACCAAAAGCAAACTTATATAACCTAGCACTTGGGTTGCCGAATTATAGTGTGAAAGACAATTTTAAGATCAGCATCATGACAAGCTGTTGTGTTTGAGGAATTTGTTACTATTATAGTTTGAGTTACTAAAATTTGAGTTTCCATTTAAAATAAGGACAAATATAGGGTTTTTGTATAATGACATCAGTATCATTTAACTGGGAGTATGAGAGGTATTTTAATAACAATCATGGCAAGAATTGCACATAACTCATGCATTTTTTTTCCATTTTCTCAGGTCTTAAGTCCATGTGTGTTTATTGTGACTATGAATATCATTCATCATGTATTTCAGAGAGAAAGAGAGCAGCTGAAGATGAGTGATCTAGAAGTCTATTTCTGGAGAATGTTTCTAAGGGGATGAGACAATGAACTAAAAACAGTAGCACTGAACAAGCAACCTAAAGACCTGGAAACCTTGAGATCCGTGACTTGATGACACCTGCTTTTGCAAATTTAATCCTAGAAACTGGAATCCTCTTTTAGTTCTCTTGTTTGTTTTCCATTTTTATATGACAACATCTAATTTATTTTAATTATTTTTTTCTTGCCACACGGCCAATAAGAAAGATGTTTTTAAATTTCTGAACATAGACATTGTTGCTCTAAAAGAGTCACTTCTCCTTCCCTGGCATGTAAGAATTCAATGTCTTCATCTGTAACTATATATGTGTGTGTGTATATATATATATGTATATATATGTATGCATGTATGTATGTATATTTGGGCAAATTATTTAAGCTTATTGTGACTCAGCTTCGTCAACATCAGTTCAGTTCAGTTCAGCTGCTCAGTCGTGTCTGACTCTGCAACCCAATGGACTGCATCACAACAGGCCTCCCTATCCATCACCAACTCTTGGAGATGACTCAAACTCATGTCCCTTGAGTCGGTGTTGCCATCCAACCATCTCATCCTCTGTTGTCCCCTTCTCCTCTCACCTTCAATCTTTCCCAGCATCAGGGTCTTTTCAAATGAGTCAGTCTTTGCATCAGGTGAACACAGTGTTGGAGTTTCAGCTTCAGCATCAGTCCTTCCAAAGAATAGTAAAGACTGATTTACTTTAGTATTGATGGTTTGATCTCCTTGCAGTCCAAGGGACTCTGAAGAGTCTTCTCCAACATCACAGTTCAAAAGCATCAATTGTTTGGCACTCAGTTTTCCAACTCTCACATCATACATGACTACTGGAAAAACCTTTGTGGACCTTTGTGGGCAAAGTAATGTCTCTGCTTTTTAATATGCTGTCTAGTTTGGTCATAAATTTTCTTGCAAGGAATAAGCGTCTTTTAATTTCGTGGCTTCAGTCACCATCAACAGTGATTTTGGAGCCCCCCAAAAATGAAGTCTGTTACTGTTTCCACAGTTTCTCCATCTATTTGCCATGAAGTGATGGGACCGGATGCCATGATCTTAATTTTCTGAATGTTGAGATTTAAGCCAACTTTTTTTTCTCTTTCATTCTCATTAAGAGGGCCTTTAGTTCTTCTTCACTTTCTGCATATCTGAGGTTATTGATATTTCTCCTGGCAATCTTGATTTCAGCTTGTGCTTCTTTCAGCCCAGCGTTTCTCATGACATACTCTGCTACAAGTTAAATAAGCAGGATGACAATATACAGCCTTGACGTACTCCTTTTCCTATTTGGAACCAGTCTATGTGTTCCATGTCCAGTTCTAACTGTTGCTTCTTGACCTGCGTACAGATTTATCCAGAGGCAGGCCAATTGGTCTGGTATTCCCCTCTCTTTCAGAATTTTCTACAGTTTATTGTGATTCAGAGTTAAAGGCTTTGGCATAGTCAATAAAGCAGAAGTAGATGTTTTTTGGGAACTCTTTTGTTTTTTCAGTGATCCAGCAGATGTTGGCAATTTGATCTCTGGTACGTCAGCCTTTTCTAAAACCAGCTTGAACATATGGAAGTTCATGGTTCATGTATTATTGAAGCCTGGCTTGGAGAATTTTGAGCATTACTTTGCTAGCATGTGAGATGAGTACAATTGTGTGGTAGTTTGAGCATTCTTTGGCATTGCCTTTTTTGGGGATTGGAATGAAAACTGACCTTTTCCAGTCCTGTGGCCACTGCTGAGTTTTCCAAATTTGCTGGCTTATTGAGTGCAGCACTTTCACAGCATCATCTTTTAGGATTTGAAATAGCTCAACTGGAATTACATCACCTCCACTAGCTTTGTTGGTAGTGATGCTTCCTAAGGCCCACTTGACTTCACATTCCAGGATGTCTGGCTCTAGGTGAGTGATCACATTATCGTGATAACATAACATGATATGTTCCTTAGTATACGTGGGAATAGTAATACTTCTGAGGTTTTTAATGAGTTTTAAATAAGATCATGCAATTAAAGTGTTTAGCACAGAGTCTGGCACATTTTAAGCCCTCAGTAATTGCTTCCATTTGTAGCAAATGAATCTGATATGTAACTTAGATAACCTGTGGTATATCTTCAAATTTCCAAAGTTATATTGAGACTGGAGAAGAAAAACACCTAATATATATTACAAACTCAAAAACCCTATTCAATATCTTTCTTATTCTGCATAGAAATAACTTTAGCATCATTATTTCCACTTTACAGATGAGGGAATTGAGGCTCAGAGAAGTGATGTGATTTCACACAAAGAGAATACAGAAAGTTTAGAATTCAAATCCAGGTGTTCTGACTCTTGGCTCCCTATTCTTTCTGCTATGACTTCACTTCATTCAGTCATCATGACTGTTATGTGAAAGAGCTTAGAAATTATCTGCCTGAGATCACATGTGTACAGATGAAGACGGGAGATCTGAAAAATATGGAAATCAGTAGAAAACCTATATCTGATAAATCATCAAATGTCGGTAAGAATGTGCATGAGCTTGCAGCTTAGTCTGACTCTTTGTGTTCTGATGGACTGCAGCCCTCCAAGCTCCTTTGTCCATAGAATTCTCCAGGCAAGAATACTTGAATGGGTTGCCATTTCCTTCTTTAGGGGATTTTCCCAAAACAGGGATCTAACCCACATTTCTTGCATCTCTTGTATTGGTAGGTGGGTTCTTTACCAGGTTGAGTCACTGGGGAAGTTTGGATATAAGCAGGTCCAAAGAATGCGATGTACTTACTTTCATCATATACTGAAAATAAGGAACATTGAAGTATCAGGGCAGTTTTAGCCTGTTTCTATACCTAGATTAACAATTATCTAGAGATTAGCTTCCCTTTCACTTTTCACTTTCATGCATTGGAGAAGGAAATGGCAATCCACTCAGTGTTCTTGCCTGGAGAATCCCAGGGACGGGGGAGCCTGGTGGGCTGCCATCTATGGGTTCACACAGAGTTGGACACGACTGAAGTAACTTAGCAGCAGCAGCAGAGATTATAATCATAATTCTAAAAAATAAGTATATTAACAATTATACATATACAGTGGCTCANTGCCTGGAGAATCCCAGGGACGGGGGAGCCTGGTGGGCTGCCATCTATGGGTTCACACAGAGTTGGACACGACTGAAGTAACTTAGCAGCAGCAGCAGAGATTATAATCATAATTCTAAAAAATAAGTATATTAATAATTATACATATACAGTGGCTCAAATGGTAAAGAATGTTCCTGAAATCCAGGAGACCTAGGTTCAATCCCTGGGTCCAGAAGATCCCCTGGAGAAGGGAATGGCTACCCACTCCAGTATTATTGCCTGGATAATTCTATGGACAGAGAATCCCAGAGGGCCACAGTGCATGGGGTCGCAAAGAGTTGGACATGACTGTGTGATTCATACTTTCATTTTTTCACTTTCTCTATATATAATTGCTTAATTATAAAACATAATTATAATTTAAATGATCACATTTTGCATTAGGATAATACTTTATTTTTTGAGACCACTTTATATATGTTTTCTCATTTTTTATTTGTAGCATCACTCTATAGTATGCTCAGAAAAAGTCCTTTAATGTAAAAAGTTAAAAAAAGTTTAGATTCAACAATATGGACAATCTCATTTAACATGTCTTTTAAATGATCTGGACAAGGGTGCCCACTTTCACCACTACTATTCAACATAGTTCTGGAAGTTTTGGCCACAGCAATCAGAGCAGAAAAAGAAATAAAAGGAATTCAAATTGGAAAAGAAGAAGTAAAACGCTCACTGTTTGCAGATGACATGATCCTCTACATAGAAAACCCTAAAGACTCCACCAGAAAATTACTAGAGCTAATCAATGAATATAGTAAAGTTGCAGGATATAAAATCAACACACAGAAATCCCTTGCATTCCTATACACTAATAATGAGAAAGTAGAAAATGAAATTAAGGAAACAATTCCATTCACCATTGCAACGAAAAGCATAAAATACTTAGGAATATATCTACCTAAAGAAACTAAAGACCTATATATAGAAAACTATAAAACA
>SJYX01018904.1:239374-267205 GCA_006410675.1 Oreotragus oreotragus
CAAGAGTTCTGATTTGACTATATTCAGACAGTATCAAGAAAACATCACATTATCTTCTATTACATTACTTCCTAATTTACTTTTAAAGTCAATTTTAGGAAAAATATTTACAATGCCTATAATTAACCATAGATTAATACTAACAACAAATATAATGTAATATAAAAAGAAGTACATCCTATAAGTAAAAGATGAATGCCCAAATTAGAAAATGCTACTGGACACAAAGAAAAAATCAAATATACCCATCCACTCATTTTGACTAAGTAAACTAACATTATTACATTGGAGAGAAATACAACAATATCGAACCAATGTACATACTCATATATTCTTCAATGCAGCAATCTTACCTCTTTGTTTATTCACTATTTCCACATATATGAATGTGCATTTGCATCATCAAAAAGCTACCAAAATTTCTCTCACACACACAGAAAAATTTTCTAGAAGCCATTCATTTTCTTCTCAGAATCTGTTTTAAACACCACTTCAAGTATAATGGAATCTACTTGCAAAAACTTTTACATTTTTGTTGTGTGACACTCAAGAAAGTTAAAATCATGTACCATAAATTATGTAAATGATAATATTACAGTGGAATTACTTAGGAATTGAGTACAAAAAGGGAAAAAGTAATAAAAATTATAACTACTAATAACAAAAGTAGGTTAAGTCTTTCTTTTCCCCCCCAGACTCTGTTTGTTTAAATTTTACACAGGTGAGTTCATATTTGCTAAAGATAAGACATTGTTTTGAATTACACTTAGCTTCCAAACATCTGGACAAAGCTGTGACCCATGAGGGATGATTTTTAATGAAAGATGAGGTAAGGATTTGATACTAATTTGGGCTTCACCGATGTCAAGGTTAGCTCCTCAGGGTAACAGTGTCAGACTATACATCATGGTTTGCTTTCACAGGTGGCCTTGTTCTCTGATGAGAATCTGCAGTTCAGTGGACACTGCTCATGACTGAAGGGCTTGAACTGAACCAAATGACAAGGATCAGTTGACTTCATGTCTGCGTACAAAAAATACTCCCTGCAGAGAAACAAGATCAAAGGAGTGAAGAAACTCTTAAACATTGCTTTATAAATTTTTTTTTAATTCTACCTGGGTCCAGACATGTCATGCTAGTGACTTATGAGATTTAGCCTCAGTAGAATGAGCTTTAAAACATGTTCCTTTGAAACTTCTCTTTGAATTACTAATCCATTATCCTCAGTATTTCTAAACTAAAATTCATCTTTAAAAATTGCTTCATATGCACTCTGAGAAGATGATTTTTGATCACTCTACACATTATATTCTAATGGGGAATACACTAATATAACAGATGCCATGCTAAAAATTATGCCAGGATTACAAGAGGAAGAAAATTTGAAGACACATATGTAAGCATTTTTTAAAATTTAAGTAATATAGGGAGATTTGAATACATGAGATTTTAGTTGGATTTTTAAAACATGTATTTACATTTCTCACATTAATACTGTACAGCAAAACCAAGAATGATCTAAAATTTCATGTTTTAATGCCCATAATTACAATGTCAAGAGGCAACTATGATAAAGTTTGAAATAAAATGATATTTTTGTTTCAAAGCTAACAATGGTTATCTCACAGCTGTTTAACTTCAAATAAGTCATTTAAGTTTTGGGGACCTCCTTTTACTAATCTCTGAGAGGAATATAATGTTGTCTCACTTGCAAAGTGATGTCATTCAGAGGTTTTCCCAACCCTGCCTTGTGTGTGTGGGTGGGTGTGTTAGTCACTCAGTTGTGTCCGACTGTTGGCAATCCCATGAACTGTAACCTGCCAGGGTCCTCTGTTTGTGAAATTCTCCTGGCAAGAATACTGGAGTGGGTCCCATTTCCTTCTCCAGGGGATCTTCTTGAGCCAGGGACTAAACATGAGTCTCTGCATTGCAGGGGGATTCTTAACCTTCTGAGTCACCAGGGAAATCCTAACCTTAGCCTTATAGCAAAATAGATGCCAAGCTCAGTGTACTACTGCCAAGACAATGAGGCAGTGGGGTCCAAGGTTAGTGGATACATATTCAGAACAAATTTCTCAGTAGAAAACAGGGTCTGGAATCAGTTTGGGACAGATATTTCTTATATCATAGAGCACAGAGTCAATATTCTCTTTTTATTATAACATATGATTTATTTTCTTTTAAAAGTCTTGAATCAACTCAAATTATTTAATAGAAACAACTATATATATTTATTGTTAAAATCTTTCAACATAGCAATATTCTGAGACAGGAAGCTCATTTTCTACTCTATAATACCAAGCACAATTTAAAATGACATTGAATGTATTATTATAGTAGATAAATCAAGTAGAATTGAATTTCAAGTACTCGCCCTCTGAAATAAATGATAAAATGGATAGGAGCTGGATCTATGAAAATTTCTATCCTTATTTTATTTTCCTTCTCATGAATGGTGTTTTTGAATATTTCCAGGAGTTGTGCAAATGAAACAAAGTGTACACTTTATTGACTCTTTGATGCAAGCCCTCCATATATAACTATTTATACATTAACGTAACTAACTGTTACTTTTAGGACTGGATTAATCTACATCATTTCAGTCTTGTGTTACTCTAATGTGGGTGTAGTATTATAGAAATGCAACACATGCACTCCAAAGAATGAAAGGTAGAGAAGTCCCTTCTCTGTTACTCTTTTACTTTCTCTTTGGTTTGGTTTTTGTCATTCAGTCACTCAGTCATGTACAACTTTTTGCGACCCCATGGACTGCAGCATATCAGGCTTCCCTGTCCTTCACTATCTCACTGAGTTTGCTCAGATTCATGTCCATTGAGTTGGTGATGCTATTTGGTTTTCAGGCGATTCCATATTGTCTGGAGAAGTAAATGGAAACCCGCTTCAGTATTCTTGCCTGGAAAATTCCATGGATAAAGAAGCCTGACAGGCTACAGTCCACGGGATCGCAAAGAGTTGGACATGACTGAGCGACTATCAGTCACTCATTCCATATTGTCAAGCAGATAATATAAAACACTGCCTAAAATAGGTCTTTGAAATTTATATCTTCTTCTAAATTATAATTAACATCCAGATTAAGCTTAACTAAATAGTTTTTGGATTTTTGTCTATGTTTTGTTTTATGTTTTGTCTATGTTCTAGAAATCTTAGCTTTAAACTTCCTATTCCATTATATAATGCCTATAAGAGATGGTTGAACCCCAAGTCATGTTACATTGCCTCAGTAGTCCTCTAGTGTCTTTAAATTCCCTTATGTTCTACTCTCTGATATATTAGATTCAGCATGTAAGAAATATATTGCAGTTTGAAGCCTACTCAAACCCTTCTGCCTAGGTTAATTCTTTGGGTCTTTGAGTTATAGAAGGTGTTTACCAGTCCTTTCCTGTCTGCTATATTTCTAATTTATTCTGGCAAATTCAGAATTAATTTTTCAATAATATGTCAATGTACATTATGCTGCTGAAAAAACTTCATTTCCACTTTAGAAGCAGAGTGAATGTAGGCATTAATTTTGCACCCAGGTAGCCTGAATGTTGTGTTCTACAGCTGTTCTTACTTGCTATCTACTGGGGAATTTGGTGATCTCTTTATGCTGCAAATTCCTTCCAGAAATAAAGGAGAAAATGATACCTACCTTGTTGTGGTGGAAATGTGTAAATTATTCACATTCAGCACGTACTAAGGGATGGGCACTTAAAACTGTCTAAGCATTGTTTGGGAGATGTATCTATATATAATATATATGTGTTGGATTGATCTGCTTAAAATCTTTGTCATTATGTAAATTATTCCTTCTGAAGGCCCTTAGATTGTGGTTACAATGGGCCATGGTGATTATATCTCATAAATGTCCATATACTTTTTCAGGTTTTCTTTTCTTTCTTCCTTTTTTTTTTTTTTTTGATTGTTGTTTCTGTGCTGAGTGTCAGGCTGAGAGGTAAAGTTAGGTCTTCTTAGATCTTTCCCTGGAAATTCACTAATTTCCCCTGTATATGCAGTTGTTTTTGACTATTCTAGTCTTTAATGGCTGACTCCCATGAGAACAAAAAGCAAAAAAAAAAAAAAAAGAAGGGGAAATAAAAGGATACTGATTCTTTAAAGCCCCTGGAAGTTAATTCATCCAGAGTGGGAGAGGCTAGCAACACAATGGTTGCCTCCCTGTCTGTCTGCCCCCCTGTGATTAAAAGCAGCAATCAGGAATCACAGAACAGATCATCAGTATTTGGAGAATCTATCTCAAATCCTATATTACTGTGCAGTGTGCTCCAGGAACTAATACACAACTGCCTGCCAGATGGCTGGGGGTGGTGGATAGGTAGCTTATTGTGTTAAGAGCTGAAATGGACCAAAATTAACCACAATTCACTGTCCAAGTCTTTGTAAGTTGCAAGCCTTCCACAGATTCTAGAGTTCTAAAATAATTATATCAGATAGATTGTGCCAGCAGAATTGTTATCTAGATGAGGAGACAAATTCCTGCTGCTTCCTACTCTTTCATCTTCCTTGAATCTTCTCTCGAGTTTCTTTTAACAAATGTATTTTGAAGTGATTACAGTACAGAGTTAGGACTAAATTTCAGGCAGAAAGTTGGTTGTTGGACATAGACATTATTTCTCTGATGTACCCTGTTTTTAAGATTGCATAATCTTGAGGTAAAGGAATTAATTTATTTAGAAAATTTGGGGAAGAAAATATACACTGCTAAAAACAATAAAATCAGCTTCTATACTTCTTAAATATGGTTTCTCACTAAAGCAGTGTGAGGCACAACATTCATACTGATGTGGCTTTAGATCAAAGACACAGAAATGAAAATGAACAGCGTATAATCAAAGATACGATAAGTGTATTACCTGAAACAGGAGAAAACAATCAGTGTTCAGGACTCATCAGTGCCTAGAGGTCTTTGTTTCGTCTCCACACTCAAGTTATCAGCCTGCAGTTAAGTCCCAGTGTTAGCTTCCCTTAGTCCTCTAAAAGAGCTGCCAGCCACTGGTTTCTCTTTGATAAATAGAAAGCAGCTGGTGTCTCAAGGATGGCTATTAATCTCCTCACAAGATGAAAGTACTCTAAGTGGAGAAAAGTGAGCAATGTGTTGTAATTAGTGATTCATACATTCCCTACCTAGGAATAAAAGATGTTTGAAGCAGCTTTTTTTCCCTGAAGATGGGTGTTTTAATTGCTACATAAGAAATCAAGATACACCAAATAAACTTAATCAAAGCTTCTTACTTGGGGTAACTATTATCTTAACATATATATTTGATCAAATTACTTTTATTTAATTATAGAAAAAAAAAAGCAACCTGGTCTATGCTAGGAGGTACCAACTAACTAGAGTTTTTTCTTCTTGGTAATTGTTTAGCTTAATTTATATCATCTACTTTGCTATATTCTGGAGGTAAAAAACTGCAATACAGTGGTTTAGGTTTCAGAAAATGAGTTTCTTTGAAAGAATTTTACGTCTACCTCAAATTCTATAGTAACAATTGGAATATCCATATTCAGTAATATATTGCATATGAGAATTATTTTTATTTTTATGCATATTATATGATTCATATTGTTTTAATATCCATAAATAGAAAAATAAAAATCCAAAAGTTCTGTGAAATTATAGTTAAAAGGATATGTACTTTATTAACCTAAAGTAATCTCATCTAAAAGAAATTGAGTAAGTTAATTATGTAACCATATGATAACTCATGTGATATATTAGGGGCTCAATAAATGTATTTTTCATCATTTTATCCTTAAAATACTAATATGAGCAAAATCACATTTACTGCACAGCTTCTGCATATAAACTTAATACTTTATAATAATTCAGTAGCTCTCTCACCAAATTTATAATTAGAAACTCAAGGCCTTATATAACAGAACTTGTAAAGATCAAGAATATAAATGTGTAAATCAAGAAAATGTTTTCTCTGAAAATTCCAAAGTATTTTGATGATCTGTGAAAATGGGAATCACACAAAAGAGTTTGTTTCCTTGTGATTTTATCATTACTTTCTTTAGATTAATCAACCTATATTATAACAAACTTTGTGTAAAACACAAGGGTATTGTTATTCATGGAGTTTCCAATCCAATGGAGGTAAATGGAGGCTAAAAGAGCCTCTTGATGAAAGTGACAGAGGAGAGTGAAAAAAGTTGGCTTAAAACTCAACATTCAGAAAACTAAGAAAATGGCATCTGGTCCCCTCACTTCATAGCAAATAGATGAGGAAACAACTGAAACAGTGACAGACTATGTTGTTGGGCTCCAAAATCACTGCAGATGGTGACTGCAGCCATAACATTAAAAGACGCTTGATCCTTGGAAGAAAAGCTATGACCAACTGAGACAACGTATTAAAAAGCAGGCACACTACTTTGCCAACGAAGGTCCATCTAGTCAAAGCTATAGTTTTTCCTGTAGTCTTGTATGGATGTCAGTTGGACTATAAAGAAAGCTGAGTGCTGAAGAATTGATGATTTTGAACTGTGGTGTTGGAGAAGACTCTTGAGAGTCCCTTGGACTGCAAGGAGATCGAACCAGTCCATCCTAAAGGAAATCAGTCCTGGGTGTTCATTGGAAGGACTGATACTGAAGCTGAAACTCCAATTCTTTGGCCACCTGATGGGAAGAACTGACTCATTTGAAAAGATCCTGATGCTGGGACATATTGAAGCCTGGAGGAGAAAGGGACAACAGAGGATGAGATGGTTGAATGGCATCACTGATTTGATGGGCATGAGTTTGAGCAAGATCCAGGAGTTGGTGATGGACAGGGAGGCCTGGCATGCTGCAGTCCATGAGGTTACAAAGAGTCAGACATGACTGAGAGACTGAACTGAACTGAACTGAATGGGTATGCAGGGCTTCTCAGGTAGAGCTAGTGGTAAAGAACCCACCTGCCAATGCAGGCAGGAGACATAAGAGATTTCGGTTCGATCCCTGGTTGGGAAGATCCCCTGGAGGAGGGAATGGCAACCTGCTCCAGTGTTCTTGTCTGGAGGATCCCATGGATAGAAGGGCCTGGTGGGCTACAGTCCACAGAGTCGCCAAGAGTTGGACATGAGTGAAGCAACTTAGCACATATGCAACGGGAATGCAAGTAAAGGGGAGTTTAATTGGTTCAGCTGATGAATAAATAAATAATTGTTAATTTCATGGCTTTTAATGAATAGATATCATTCTAGTGCATTAACTTCCAACAAGTTTTAAAAAAAAAGTGGGGCCACAAAAGCTTTAAATAATCATTAGGTAGTAGAATGGAAATCTAAAGAATCAAAGAGATTTTGCCCTTCTTAAAAAAAAATAATAATAATAAAGTGCTTTAGGTTTTCCTGATAGCTTAGTTGGTAAAGCATCCTCCTGCAAAGCAGCAGACCTTGGTTTGATTCCTGGGTTGGGAAGATCTGCTGGAGAAAGGATAGGTTCCCACCTCAGTATTCTTGGGCTTCCCTTGTGCCTCAGCTGGTGAAAAATCGACTGCAATGTGGGAGACCTGGGTTCAGTTCTTGGGTTGGAATATCCCTTGGAGAAGGGAAAGACTGACTATTCACTCCAGTTCTGGCCTGGAAAATGCCATGGATTGTATAATCGATGGGGTTGCAAAAATTCAGACATGGCTGAGTGACTTTCACTTTGGCATCAAACCTAAAAACAAATGCTTTTTTTGGGGGAAAAAAAAAAGACAGATAACCTCATCATTTCAGTATACTATTCCCCTTAGAGTTAGAATTGTTTCCAAACCAAGAATAAATGCAAAATTTCCAATAATTTATAGAGAAATATTCAATTGTTGTACTTAAGTGATTTTTTTTTGGTCTTTTTAGCCCTCAACAATTTTCTATTAAACATTTTGAGAGTTTTTACAATATATCTGATTAAAAAAATGTCCCAAAGTATATTACGATATACCACTTAAAGTTACCTAATAGCCAAAGGATAATGTTAGTTAAAATATTTTATATGTAAGAATATCTTTTCTCCAGTAGACCGTTCTCTGGACTTAGCCATTGGGAGGCTCTTGTGAGTGTGTGAAGGCTTCCTCATATTTCCTTCTCTAATCAGCCATTTAATGTAAATGTAATTGTCTAATATAGACTTCTCCATAACTTGCTTTTGAAAAAATCAACAATAAATTGTGGAAATGTGCCAGGAAAAAATAAAGAATTTTTTTTTCTCCTGTGTAATACAGAATTCTATATTTTGTCTTAAAAAATTATATATTTTACAGACTGCATGTATGTGCATATATATATAGTATTTTATCAGCTTGTAGACTATGTAAATCACTTTTCGCCCTCCCAATTTTTGACTGGTTAATTAAATGTTATAATATGCATGAACTTATACTGATATATAAGGAGGAAATAATGCCTCTGTACTGACATGTATGATTTCTCTACAGAGTCATTTCCATTTACTCTAGTTACAAAAACTAGCAGGAATTTTGGTTTAAAACTTTGAGGTTCTTAGTATCAATATATTGATCAAATCTTTTTTAGATTCAATAAATTTATGTCTCATCAGTGGAAACAGTGTCAGACTTTATTTTTGGGGGCTCCCAAATCACTGCAGATGGTGACTGCAGCCATGAAATTAGAAGACGCTTACTCCTTGGAAGAAAAGTTATGACCAACCTGGATAGTATATTCAAAACCAGAGACATTACTTTGCCGACTAAGGTCCTCCTAGTCAAGCCTATGGTTTTTCCTGTGGTCATGTATGGATGTGAAAGTTGGACTGTGAAGAAAGCTGAGCGCCGAAGAATCGATGCTTTTGAACTGTGGTGTTGGAGAAGACTCTTGAGTCCCTTGGACTGCAAGGAGGTCCAACCAGTCCATTCTGAAGGAGATCAACCCTGGGATTTCTTTGGAAGGACTGATGCTAAAGCTGAAACTCCAGTACTTTGGCCACCTCATGTGATGAGTTGACTCATTGGAAAAGACTGATGCTGGGAGGGATTGGGGGCAGGAGGAGAAGGGGACGACCGAGGATGAGATGGCTGGATGGCATCATGGACTCGATGGACATGAGTCTGAGTGAACTCCGGGAGATGGTGATGGACAGGGAAGCCTGGTGTGCTGTGATTCATGGGGTCGCAAAGAGTTGGACACGACTGAGCGACTGAACTGAACTGAACTGATAAATGCTCTAATATTTCATACATCTAAATGATATGATGACTGTAAAAGTAGAATTTTACTTGAAAGGAACCCTAAACTTAGTAGTTTTGATCATTTTACATTTTTTAAACTAAAAAAAATACTGAAAGATCTGTTAACACACATGGAAAACTGTACATTTTTTATAGTAAACAATCTTTAACTATGAGAAGCATGGGATAATCATCCAAATTTATTTTCCAATGCCACTCTGCAAAGTTTCCATGAAGTGTTTGTTTATATGGGACAAACAGGAGAGACAGCCTCGTTTCATTCACTAGGATACCCTGATCAGCTCTTAAATGGCAAAGATTGACATACTAAATAATTTCTTTCTATAGGAAGTGGACATTGATTTCACATGAAGCTACAGAACTCTAATTACAGGCTTGTCAGCAAGCTATGTCTTACTACAAGTAAAATAATATAGGGCTGTGTTGTCATATACTTTTGACAGTTGTGGAAAATGCACTGTAGATTTTCTAACCAGGGCTATTCTTAATCATTCTCATGCAATCTCACAATATATATAAGGCTTCTTTAGTGGTCCAGTGGTAAAGAATCTGCCTGCCAATGCAGGAGATGCAGCTTCGATCCCTGGGTTGGGAAGATCCCCTGGAGGAGGAAATGACAATCCTCTCCAGTATTCTTGCCTGGAGAATGCCATGGACAGAAGAGACTGATGGATTGCAGTCCACAGAGTCGCAAAGAATCAGACATGATGAATGGGCAAGTGAATTTTTTAATCCACCATGGAAACCAAGATCTTGAATATTCCATATAACTTATATTTGGTTATTGGAACCCTTCCTGTGCCATCCTACTTCTTCCCATAGAATGATTTACTGCCGTGACTTTGTTTTTCTTGTTCCAAATTTTATAAATTAGGTAGTGTTCTGGGACTATCTCCAGCTTTATTTGTTAAATGTTCCTTTATTTTGCCAGTGAATAATGCCATCTCTACCACACGTCAACATTCTATATGTGCACGAGTCCATTAGAGGCACTCTATTCTGTTCATTGGTCAGTCAGTTTATCCCTCTACAAATGCACACTGTTTTAATAAATTAAAAATTGATTTTTTGCTTAGACTCATTTTAGAAAATTCTCCAATTCCTTCATTTAACTCTATTCAAGAAAAAAAAGTTAAAATTGCAGATAATGTTGCCGCACAAAAAGAAAACAATATATTATTTTTTAAAACACACTCAGATACTATATAAATGGCCATCATTTGATGAAAAATCAGAGGAAATGTATTTACTTTATATAATAATGCTGACATCTCAGAACACAAATTTATTTCTTTTGTAAAAAGTATCAAGAGATATTTCTTCAATTCAATGTAGAGTTCCTCAGGATTTCTTCTCTTAGCTATATTGGTATAGCTTTTATCTGGACAATGGTTTTGTTGTAAAGTAAGCAAAATTGGAAAAATACAAAACAAAAGGAAAAG
Source organism: Oreotragus oreotragus (assembly GCA_006410675.1). Lineage (NCBI taxonomy): Eukaryota > Metazoa > Chordata > Mammalia > Artiodactyla > Bovidae > Oreotragus > Oreotragus oreotragus. The sequence goes on from SJYX01018904.1 coordinate 250,014, forward strand.
AAACACGTGTGTGAAGTCAGCAAGGGATCCTGTGGCATCCAAGAGAAGTGCAAAAACCCTTGAAAGAGGGGAAATGTGTTTAGGTGAGCCCAAGAATCCACCTGATTTTTTTTTTTTTTTTTAGAGCCCTATCCACGCCTTAACAGCACAGAGTGAGAGGCTAAAAAGCCTGATAGAGGGCAACCAACGTGATGCAGAGAAACTGCAGAGATTTCAGCCACTTCATAGAAACATGGAGAAAAATGACATCTGGATTTGGCAACCTCAGCAGATAAAGCCTGTGTAGCTAAGATCCTAGGGAGAAAAGAGGTGCATAGCAGGGTGAACGTGACACATTGATCGACTTTCTCTTTACGTTAGTATCCAAATCTCAATATACACTGGGACAGATGCTAAGAGTTCTTTTTGAAAATAGCTGAAATGTTTATTGGAGCTCTTGACAGTCTTACAATTGGGTGGCTGTGACCGGCGCACTAAGCGCGGGCGGCTACGACCGGAAGCCGGGACGAACCCATGCCAGAAAGGCGGTGGCCAACAGGAGTTACCCCACATCCGAGGTCAGGGGCAGCGGCCAAGAGTGCCAGGCTGCGACGGTGCAGGAATGGCTGAGGAGAGCTACCCCGCGTCTGAGGTCAGAGGTGGCCGGGAGGAGCTACCCCGCGTCCGAGGCAAGGGGAAGCTGCCGGGAGGAGCCACCCCACGTCTGAGGTCAAGGGCAGCCTGGAGGAGCCACCCCGTGTTCGAGGTCAGGGGCATCGGTCGGGAGGTCCGATGACCAAGGAGTGGTGACTGCATGGGTGCAGGAGGGCCTAGAGGAGCTATCCCACGTTGAAGGTCAGGAAGGGCAGTGGTGAGGAGTTACCCTTCTTCCAAGGTAAGGAGCAGCTGCTGTGCTTTGCTGGAGCAGCCGTAAAGAGATATCCCAAGCCCAAGGTAAGAGAAACCCAAATAAGATGGTAGGTGTTGCAAGAGGACATCAGAGGGCAGACACACTGANGGGGGGAGGAGAGAGCCCTGGCATCTGACTCCAGAGCATGCGGTGGGGGTCCGACAGTGGGCTGGATCTGACGCTTCTCCCCTTGGAGCTGGGTCCAGTTTTTCTCAACCTCTCTGAGCCTCAGCTTCCTCATCTCTATTAGGAGCCTCCACGGTGCCTGACTCACTCCAGGATGGCTCCAGGTTGCCGTGAGCTGATGCTGGGAGAGGCAACTGCTCAGGACATGCTCAGCGAAGGGGTCTGAGCACCCCGTTCGTCTTCATGCAGATCAGAGGGGCGGCCCCTCCCAGGGGCTCAAGATTCCCCACCCTTCAGGTACCCTCTGCAAGGCTCCCTCTGTGAGCCCACTCACCTCCTGGTCGTTCGCCCACTGACCTCCTGGTCACTCATCCCTGTGTCTCCTGATCGCTCAACCCCACACCCCACTTCTGCCTTCAGACAGTGAGAGGCCTGCCTGGCTGTGGGGGAGACATCTTGGCAATAATTCAATATTTGTGGGTTTCTTTTTGCATCTCCCTTTCTTGACTTCTGGGTAGGCCTGGGTAGGTACCCCCGTCTCCCCTCTCCTGCCTTCTGGCATCACTTACAGGCAGAAGCTGCCCCAAATCCCTTTCCTTCCAGCACTGCATCTTGTGCAAAATTTCAGGGTGTTACTGTTTCCAGAATCCTCTCCTCTTACTAACAATCCTGCTGCTGGGTGACGGCCCACACTGTGCCCCACAGAGGGAGGACCACAGGAGACAGGAACGGCCGAGGGGAGAGAGGGAAGACTGAGCTGAGGCTGGGGTCCACCCTGGGCAGCTGGCTGGGTGGAATACATAGGTGGACACTGCCCCTCCGGCCTGAGGGAGCCCTGCTCAGGGTGGGAGGAATGATCAGCCTGAGTCTCGGAGGACTAAGTGACTTCGGTGAGGACAGACATTGCAAGGTCCCATCCCCTCCCCTGCTTGCCGTAAAGCCTTCTGTGCCCAGCCACACTGCTGGGGGCCAGCCTGCCAGGGGCCAGGAAAGAGTCCATGTGGGTCCAGACCTGAGCCCTGGTTCCTCCCTCTCCACCCCATCCAGGACATTGGCCTCTGTGAGCCCCCTCCTCAGAGGCCACCATCTCCCCTTCCCACGACCCATCTGGTTCCTCTAACCACGCTCTGTGTCCAGATTCACAACCCACCCCAGGGCAACTCCTGCTTTGGAACCATCCATGGCTTCCTGGTCTGATTATTTTGAGAATCCCCCAGTCCTGACTTTCAGAGACTTTAAAAATCTGCCTCCAACCTGTGAAACCCCTACTTTCCACCTCTGTTTTGTCCAGCCCTGGTCCCCACACCCCTGCAACACCCCACATTGACTGTGGTCCTGCGGCCCCTTTGTAGGGACATCCTGTCGCCTCCTTCCTGCCCTCCAGCCTCCAGCTGGCTGGTCCAGCCCCCTTCACTTTTCCATCTCCGGAGCCCAGCAGCATTCCTAGCAAACATCAAAACGGCGGCAATTAAATCTTCCTCATATGAGTATTTTGATCTCCCCCAAAGACAAGAATCACCAGGAATTCAAAGAAGTAGATAGTCTCAACCCCCGCATCAGGACCTGACACTTGGTCTAGACCCGTAGACATACAAGTGCATACAAGCATACAAGACATACAAGCATTTGCCTCAGAAACTTGCAGCTCTGCCAGCATCATCCATCCCATGGCACCCAGCACAGCACCAGGACTCCAGAAACACGCGTGCGTTCCAGGCGCTCGCCACCTCCTGCTGGTCACAGCGAAGCAAAGTCCTCCCAGTGTCTCCAAAAACAGCCCTTTGTGCACTAACTTTGAAACTGATTTTCCCGCCAACATTTTACTGTAAACGTTTTCAAGCACAGCACCAGGACTCCAGAAACACGCGTGCGTTCCAGGCGCTCGCCACCTCCTGCTGGTCACAGCGAAGCAAAGTCCTCCCAGTGTCTCCAAAAACAGCCCTTTGTGCACTAACTTTGGAACTGATTTTCCCGCCAACATTTTATTGTAAACGTTTTCAAACAGAGAGAAAAGCTGAGGAGTTTGCAGTGAACACTTGTGTCCCCACTGCCTTGAGTCTACCGCCGGCATTCTTCTGCACTCGCTCTATCACCTATCTGTCCGTCTCCCCATCCCTCGGCCCACCCATCAACCTATTTTATCATTTTCGATGCCTTGAAAATAGCTGCAGACATTTCACACTGCCCACCCCCAAACTTCAGCAGGTTTATCATAACTACAGTTTAACTTGTTTACAGTTCTTTTTTTTTTCTTTTAAGATTAAAATCTACACACAATGAAATACACAAACCTTGAATGTCCCATTGGATTGCAACCAAGCAGGACCCTATGAGGCTTTCCCAGGACAGGCACTCCCTCCATGACCTCTGCCTGCCTCTTGTTTGTAGAAAAACTCTAGCTTCCTAGCCTTCCCCAAGGTCCAAAGAATAAATTTAATCAGAGGACTGAGAAAATGCAGAAGCAAAGGAAAACAGTCAAGTAAGACAAAATAATAATAGTTTAGCCATTAAACAAAGTCAAGGACTTTTAGCTTCTCCTTAAGGGCTCTAACAATATTCTGAACCATGTCCTTTGAGCTGTTTTGTGGATACTGAAACCCCACCAGGTGGAAGAAGGCAACTGCTTGCTGCTCACAAGCACGGAGGCCAGAGAATGATTGGAACCCAAAGGTTGATGATGTTGACTTCTGTTGACCTCACCACCAACCAATCAGGAGAATGTCCACGAGCTGGTCACACACCCCACAACCCTCCTCCTCCACCCTGTCTTTAAAAACCTTTCCCTGAGAGCCTTCAGGGAGTTTGGGCTTTTAAGCACTAGCTGCCTGGACCTCTTGCTTGGCCCCTGCAATAAGCACGCTGCACTTTCTTCACTATAAGCTGGAGTCAGTAGACTGGCCTTCCTGGACTCAAGTCTGGTTTGGAAACAGGATGAGTTTGCCAAATGCACACACCTGTGAGCCCCTCACCTGCCAAGATGCTGATCATGACCCTTCCTGCTGGAAATCTCCTCCCTCCTTACCAGTCACTCCGGCCCTTGCCCCCGGCCCTGCCAGGGGGAAATAATGTTTTAACTTTTCCTCACCACTGATTAGACTGTTCTAAAACTTCATATCAATAACCTCAGATATGCAGATGACACCACCCTTATGGCAGAAAGTGAAGATAAACTAAAAAGCCTCTTGATGAAAGTGAAAGTGGAGAGTGAAAAAGTTGGCTTAAAGCTCAACATTCAGAAAATGAAGATCATGGCATCTGGTCCCCTCACTTCATGGGAAATAGATGGAGAAACAGTGGAAACAGTGTCAGACTTAATTTTTTGGGCTCCAAAATCACTGCACATGGTGATTGCAGCCATTAAATTAAAAGACGCTTACTCCTTGGAAGAAAAGTTATGACCAACCTAGATAGCATATTCAAAAGCAGAGACATTACTTTGCTGACTAAGTTCTGTCTAGTCAAGGCTATGGTTTTTCCTGTGGTCACGTATGGATGTGAGTTGGACTGTGAAGAAAGCTGAGTGCCGAAGAATCGATGCTTTTGAACTGTGATGTTGGAGAAGACTCTTGAGAGTCCCTTGGACTGCAAGGAGATCCAACCAGTCCATTCTGAAGGAGACCACCGCTGGGATTTCTTTGGAAGGAACGATGCTAAAGCTGAAACTCCAGTACTTTGGCNTCCGGTCCCATCACTTCATGGGAAATAGATGGAGAAACAGTGGAAACTGTGTCAGACTTTATTTTTTTGAGCTCCAAAATCATTACAGATGGTGACCACAGCCATGAAATTAAAAGGCACTTACTCTTTGTAAGAAAAGTTATGACCAACCTAAATAGCATATTCAAAAGCAGAGACATTACTTTGCCGACTGAGGTCCATCTAGTCAAGTATATGGTTTTTCCAGTAGTCGTGTATGGATGTGAGAGTTGGACTGTGAAGAAGGCTGAGCGCTGAAGAACTGATGTTTTTGAAGTGTGGTGTTGGAGACGACTCTTGAGAGCCCCTTGGACTGCAAGGAGCTCCAACCAGTCCATTCTGAAGGAGATCAGCCCTGGGATTTCTTTGGAAGGAATGATGCTAAAGCTGAAACTCCAGTACTTTGGCCACCTCATGCAAAGAGTTGACTCAAACTGATGTTTTTGAAGTGTGGTGTTGGAGACGACTCTTGAGAGCCCCTTGGACTGCAAGGAGCTCCAACCAGTCCATTCTGAAGGAGATCAGCCCTGGGATTTCTTTGGAAGGAATGATGCTAAAGCTGAAACTCCAGTACTTTGGCCACCTCATGCAAAGAGTTGACTCATTGGAAAAGACTGATGCTGGGAGGGATTGGGGGCAGGAGGAGAAGGGGACGACCGAGGACGAGATGTCTGGATGGCATCACTGACTCTATGGACGTGAGTCTGAGTGAACTCTGGGACTTGGTGATGGACAGAAAGGCCTGTCGTGCTGCAATTCATGAGATCGCAAAGAGTTGGACACGACTGAATGACTGAACTGAACTGATAAAAGTAAAGTTGGAGTTCAACATCTGGCATGTTGGAAAGGATGCACTTGAAATAGATTAAGCAATAAATGTGTAAAAAGCAGCCTTCAGTCATGTCAGTTGCTTATGAAATAAGGTGATCTTCTTCTGCTCTAGAAATTTGAGTCAGGATTGGTGAATGTTCTCTGGAATAAGATAACACCATCTAAAACGTCTATCATGTTTCACAACACAATGCCTGACACATAGTGAAATATTATTAGGCCCTCCAGAAGGGAGGAATAAGGAAAAAAAAACTGATATAGAAACAGTTATGAGTTGGCCCAAATACTGAAGTTTTGGTTATGAACTTTAATATAATTGTGATTAATATGTCAAGGAAAATGAATGGATAATTTAGTTTGATTGCTAGAATATATATTTAAAATATCAAATGAGAGTTTTAGAACAGAATAGATAAATACTTTGAAATCTAAAAATCATGGATTTATTTTAAGAATATACTGGAAAACTGAAGACCTGACTGTTGAACTGGAATGGAATAGGTTAATAAACACTAGGCAGACTGAAACACAGAGAAGAGGAAGAAAAGGAAGAGGAGAATAAAAGAAGAAGAAGAAGGGAAAGAAGGAGGTGGAGGAGGCAGAAGAAGGGGAAAAAGAGGGTGGAAGGAGAAAGAGAAGAAGAAAGAAAATCCAAGATACACGGGATACTGCAATAATATATAACTTAAAAAAAAAAGAATCATCAGAAGCAGAGAAGAAAAAGATGGGAAATATTGATATTCAAAAAGGAAATATCTAAGAATTTTCTAAAGTGGATGAAAGATATTAAGTCACATCTTCAAGAAGCATAAGAAATTCCATTTAGGATAAATACAAAGAAAATCAAACCTTTGCATACTGTAGTAAAATTGCTACATAAAAAAAAAAAAAGAATGCCTTAAAGGTGACAATTAAAAAAAGATGCATTATTTTTGAATGACCAACAGCATAATAGTCAGCCTACTAATAATCAAAACTAAAAATATTATATCTCTGAATAGCTGGTCTATAATAACTACTAAAGTGAAAACATCATGCATAGATGAATACAAATAGAAATATTTCTAGTGAACAAATGTCCTTTCTGGGCTAAAAGGATCTTAACAACCCAATTTACTAAATTAACTTCAGTAGCATACACAGAGTATACCACACACTTGCAGAATATACATTTATTTTAACTGCATAAGAAACATTTAATAACATTATACATTAAATCTGAGGTATGTGGCAATAGTCTTAGTTATCTATTGCTGCAAAATAGACCACATCAAAACTTGATGGCTTTAAACAACTAATATTTTATTGATCCTCTTCAGTCTCTGGGTTATCTAGAATCACCTAGTGATTCTAGAAAAGAAAACTTCCAGTTTTCTTTGGAAGTTTCTTAGGCAGGTATAGTCACTGTTGTCTAAGGCTGAAGTTCTATTTGGGCCCCAAGTGCATGGCAGTAGGTGTGGACAATTGGCTGGGAATTCATCTGTTTTGTAGAACAAATCATTTTAGTTCTCTTCCATGTGATCTCTCCCCACGGCTTAAGGTTCTTGTACTACAGGAGCTCAATTTCCAAAACAAGAATCTTGAGTCTATGTGGTGCTAGATCTTATGACAACTTTTTCAAGCTCTTATATCAACAATGCAGTTTTCATTTATGAGTTCAGTAATTCACAATAAATCCATTTTTTTACTTTATAAAGTTCTAAAATCAAGAACTATAGTAACATTGATAAACATTGCAATCAATGATACAATGCAAAGAAAACAAAGCCAGGTAATCTACAAGGTATTTAGGTTCAGATGTGACACTAGAACTAAATCTGTTTGTGAGAAAAAAGCATTTGTGTTAGAATAGATTTTCTTGGTTTATTTATTCCTTGAAATAAATCTATATAATTAACATACTTTGCCTTAATGCATTGAAATTCTTTACTTTACTGCTATAGTTACAGCCAGATTTTAGGAATACTTGGGGAACTAAATTAGTTTGAGTAACTTAAACCCTGATGCACCTTAAAACATAATGAAATTTACTTTGTGGATGTTGAAGGGTGTGAGGCAGGCTGTGATGAATTGGACTTTTAAAAAAGCCGAATAGGAATAGAGATATTTGTTGTCTATAGTCTTTTTGTCTCCCCAGGCATCTTCCTATTCTTTCTTCTTGCATTTCAACCTTTTAACTTATTTTCCCTTATTGTACAAAATCGCTTTCCTACAACAAATTCATGTTTAACTTGTTGCAGAATCTTCTTCACATTCTCTAAAATATTCTCCTAAGTTTTAAAAAATTTGGGGGTATAGTCATTCACAGTGGTCTCTTATGATTCTTTCTATTTAAAATATGATATCAGTTGTAATATCTCTTCTTCTACAACTGATTCAGAATTTTATCTCTGAAACCATAAACGAAAGAAGAGATTTTAAAAAATTTTTCTAATATGGATATTGAAAACAATGAACTTGACATTCCATCTGTTACAGATATTTAGATAAAGAAGAGAGTTAAGGGGTAGCTTTGATGAGAAACGGGAAAAGGTTTTCTCTTAATAAATATACCTAATGTAGTGCTTAAAGCTATAAAATTTCAGATTGCTCTCTTATGAGTTCCTTTTCTATCCCCATTAGTAATTATCTGCCTCAATTTATTTTCCCTAGAATAAAATTGAGAAAAGAGGGGGTAATTATAATACTATGGTAACAGCACAATTGTTATAAAGTTTGTGTTTTTCAGCTCAAGGTAAAGATAAAACTGGTGTTTATCTGACTCTGGCTATCTTAACTTACAATGCAAAGTTCTAATGATTCTCTTCAATTACTTTCTATCATAGTTTAAAAATCATTGTGGACTATCACCAGAAACATTTAACTTCTAGAGGTGACCTGTGCTTTATTTTCTGCAATTTATTTTATTCTACATGAAATATAAGGGCTAAAGTAACATTTTCCTTTCCTTGAAATCAGATTTTCATTACAAAGTTGACCTTTAAATGTCCCATTTTGTTAGGCAAACAACATTATTTGAAATTAGTCACAGGTTTCTTATTTAGTGCAAGCAAAGCTTGATTACAAGCCTTTCTATAAAGCTTCTAGCCAGCTTAATAATTCATACTTCTCTCTTATCGGCTTTAGAATTCTAAAGGAGGCATTTGCCTATAAATCTTTCCCACTGCTGCATTTTATTTTAATTCACAGCAACAGAACACTAACATAATTGGTGCAATCTGTTATTTACAGATATGCGGTGAGATGCAGGTGGCAAACTCTTTTTTAGTGTTGTACGGAAAAGTAAGACCTTCCTCGCAACTTGAGTTATGTGAATAAAAATTGTAGCTGGGTTAGGATAGGAGCCATTGTCACTATGGGTGTTCTTGATTTTTTGCAGTAAACATTTTCCATATGGAATCCTTTTTGATTCTATTCTATACCAGAATGCGGATTTTCTGTTATGAACATTTATTTTCTGAAATGGGAGTCCTCAACTAGTCTGGGATCTAATGCCTAATGATCTGAGGTGGAGTTGATATAATAATAACAGAAATAAAGTGCACAATAAATATAATGTACTTGAATCATCCCAATACCATTCCCCATCTTAGTCTGTGGAAACATGTCCCTGGTGTTGAAAGGGTTAGGGACCACTGCTCTAAAAAGTGACCCCATGAAGGAATATTGTTGGGTTTTATACATACAATCTTAAACAAATTCCAGAATAAACTGGTTTATGATTTGTTCTAGATTTTGATAATTTTTTAAAATAAATCCTTTCTGAAATCTAAAATATATTATACATCATGGTTTTGTGCCATAACCACAAAGTTAAACTTTAAAATGACAAAAGCTCAGACTTCATTTGCCAGAAAATATTTTGATATGTTTGAATAGGATGAGAACTTTTAATGAACATTCTAATAAATTTCTTTCAAAATATAACTGTCTAATAAGTAGAATGAGTTGAAGCCTAGATAATACAAGCACATATAGAATTATCTACTATCTTTGGGGCCAGATATAAATTGGAATTCAGAATTTCTTAAATTTTCAAAGGTAATATAATCAAATACTACATTTTGTATACAAATCTAGCACCCTATATTTGGGGGATAAATAATTATACAAACAGACTTATTTTAGTTCTATTACATTTTGTATCAATTTGGACATTGTAGATAATTAGTCTTTGGTATATATAAAGTTGTGGATACTCCATCAAAGCCATTTTTGGTCATTTTGTTGTTGTTGTTCTTTATTGACCTATTAGCAAGTGTCCAGAACGATGAATGAAAGATGTAAATACTCAAAAGATCATTATTGAATAAATTAGTTAAATGAATATTTGGAAAAATTAAAATTTTCATTTAACTATAGTTTGTTCTGTTAAAAGCATTATCCAGAGATCTGGGGGTGGTCTAAGTTTAAATAATAATATATAATATCATAATATAATGTAAACACTAATATAATATGTTATATAATATAATAAAAGCAAACGATAATTAAAGTTATCACTAACTTAAAGTTATCACTTACTTATTACTTACTTGCTGTTATATTTGTATTTACATTTGCTTGGTGGAATTCTCAAAAGAAGTTTGGAATATGCTTACTATTATTTTTGTCATTTTGGATATATGAAACCTGAGGCTAAGAAATGATAAGACACTTGCCAAAGTTGTCATAAATAATAATATCAGAACTGAAGATTAAACCCAGGAAATTTACCTTGGAGCCCAAAGATTAATGGTCTAGATATTGTGAACATGTCAGCAAGTAGATAATAATAAAATGTCATATATGATAAGGATAAGAAAACTACTGAAATAAATGTTCTCACATAATAGAGAGATTTTAAAGCCTGAAATGTTGAAAGAGGCCTTCACTGAGGTGGCTGGAAAATACAATTCATAATGGATATATGCAGCATTTAGAGAATATGAAATTTTTAAAGAAATCATCAGATAGAGTCAAAGTTCAAAATGACCTACTTCTAAGGATGCTAATGTACATACAACAGCAAGAAAACTCTGTATTCATTGGTGTGATGCTAGAAAATTCCATTTCCAGCAGATCCCGGTTTTAGAAAAAAACACAATCACCAAAAAAAAAAAAATCTTTCTTGACTCCATAGCCCCTTAATCGCTGCACTTATATATTTCCCATTGATAAAAATCTCAATGGGATATTTAATATTATCTGTATTTATTTCATCAACTCATACTTGGGTCTGCTCATGAATCTTTTCATCATCACTCACTATTTTCAATATGATCAATAATAACAATTTCCCATATTCAATGATCAATTCTCAATCCTTATTGCATATCTCAATATTGAGTGTAGCACTTTTACAGAATCATCTTTTAAATACAAATTTTGTATTCCAAAAATTTGATGATATTCTTAAAATTGTTTTTTCATTTAGCTTATCTTTGATGTGCTTCTTTCCTCCTTCCCTTCCTACTCCTTCTCCATTCTTTTTCTTGGAGTCCTTCATAATCCTAAATGCTGGTGTGACCCTGCTCAGATCTCTAATCACTTTCCTTTCTTATTTATACTTTCCTTCTTTAACGATTTCATTCAGTCTTATTACACAAGTTCATTCCCAAATAAGCTTCATGACATTGTGCAGGAGGAAGTTATCAAGACCATGCCCAACAAAAAGCAAAAAGGCAAAACATTTGTCTGAGGAGACCTTACAAATATCTTAGGAAAGAAGAGAAGTAAAAGACAATGAGAAAAGGAAAGAAACCCCCCATCTGAATGCAGAGTTCCAAACAATAGTATGGAGAGATAGGAAAGCCTTCTTCAGTGATCAATGCAAAGAAATAGAGGAAAACAATAGGATGGGAAAGACTAGAAAGCTCATCACGAAAATTAGAAACACGAGCGAAATATTTTATTCAAAGATGGGCATAATAAAGGACAGAAATGGTATGGACCTAACAGAAGCCAAAGATACTAAGAAGAGGTGGCAAGATTACACAAAAGAACTGTACAAAAAAGATCTTCATAACCCAGATAACCACGATAGTGTGATCATTCACCTAGAGCCAGAGATTCTGGAATGTGAAGTCAGTTGGGCCTTAGGAAGCATCACTACAAACAAAGCTAGGGGAGGTGATGGAATTCTAGTTGAGCTATCTCAAAATTTAAAAGATGATTCTGTAAAAGTGCTATACTCAATATGCCAGCAAATTTGGAAAACTCAGCAGTGGCCACAGGACTGAAAAAGGGCAGTGTTCATTCCTATCCCAAAGAAAGGCAATGCCAAAGAATGCTCAAACTACCGCACAATTGCACTCATCTCACACAGTTGCAAAGTAATGCTCAGAATTCTCCAAGCCAGGATTCAACATACATGAACCAAGAAATTCCAGATGTTCAAGCTGGATTTAGNATTCCTATCCCAAAGAAAGGCAATGCCAAAGAATGCTCAAACTACCGCACAATTGCACTCATCTCACACAGTTGCAAAGTAATGCTCAGAATTCTCCAAGCCAGGATTCAACATACATGAACCAAGAAATTCCAGATGTTCAAGCTGGATTTAGGAAAGGAAGAGGAATAGAGATCAAATTGTCAACACCCATTGTATCATCTGAAAAACAAGAGAGTTCCAGAAAAACATCTACCTTTGCTCTATTGACTATGACAAAGCCTTTGACTGTGTGGATCACAACAAAATCTGTAAAATTCTTAAAGTGGTGGAAATACCAGACCGCCTTACTTGCCTCTTCAGAAATATGTATGTAGGTCAAAAAGCAACAGTTAGAACTGGACATGGAATAACAGACTGGTTCCAAATTGGGAAAGAAGTGTGTCACGACTGTATTTTGTCACTCTGCTTATTTAACTTATATGCAGAGTACATCATGCAAAATTCTGGGCTGGATGAAGTACAAGTTAAAATCAAGATTAATGGGAGAAGTATCAATAACCTTAGATATGCAGATGACACCACCCTTATGCAAGAAAGCAAAAGGAACTAAAGAACCTCTCGATGAAAGTGAAATAGGGGAGTGAAAAATCTGACTTAAAACTCAACAATCAAAAAACTGAGATCATGGCATCCAGTCCCATCACTTCATGGCAAATAGATGGGGAAACAATGGAAACAGTGACAAGTTTTATTTTCTTGGGCTCCAAAATCACTGCAGATGGTTACTGCAGCCATGAAACTAAAAGATGCTTGCTCCTTGGAAGAAAAGCTATGACCAAATGAGACAGCATATTAAAAAGCAGAGACATTACTTTGCCAACAAAGGTCTATCTAGTCAAGGCTACGGTTTTTCCAATAGTCATGTATGGATGTGAGAGTTAGACTATAAAGAAGGCTGAGTGCCGAAAAGTTGATGCTTTTGAGCTGTGGTAAGGAGCACTCTTGAAAGTCCCCTGGACTGCAAGGAGATCAAAATATTCAAGCCTAAAGGAAACTGACCCTGAAATTCATTGGAATAGCTGATGCTAAAGCTGAAGCTCCAATGCTTTGGCCACCTAATGCAAAAAGCTGACTCACTGGAAAAGACCCCGTTATTGTGAAAAATAGAAGGCAGGAGGAGAAGGGGACAAGAGAGGACAAGACGGTTGGATGGCATTACCAACTCTATAGACATGAATTTAAGCATGCTCTGGGAGATGATGAAGGACAGGGAATCTGATGTGCTTCTGTCCATGGGGTCTCAAAGTGTCAGACATGACTGAATGACTGAGCAACAAAGTGCTATAGAACCTTACAATTAAGAACATTATAGCTAAGTGTCTGTTAAATCTTCTACTAAATGGGCTTAACATATCCAAAACATAGCTCTACTTTCCAGTATAAATGAGCTCTTGTTGTTGTTTAGTTGCTAAGTCGTGTCCCAACTCTTTTGCAACCCCAGGGACTGTAGCCTGCCAGGCTACTCTGTCCATGATTTCCCAGGCAAGGATACTGGCTTGCATTGCCATTTCTTTCACAAGAGGATCTTCCTGACCAAGGGATCAAACCCATGTCTCCTCCACTGGCAAGCAGATTGTTTACCACAGAGCCATAACTAAGCCATTCCCATCTTGGCATTCATCCTGCATTTAATTGCTCAGACTTTGAAGTCATCCTCAATTATTTTTATATGTACTATAATCCTGAAGCTTGTTAATATGTCTTGAAAAGTCAGCTCTCAGGATGCACTGAGTTAGCCCACTTGTCTTCATTGTTACCAGCAGTACAGGAATTCAAGCAGCCATCATCTCTGGGAACTATTTCAGTGACAGCCTTAGTGGTTTATTTATTGCTAATCTGGTTTAATCTACATGTAACTATCAAAGTCATCTACTGTTATAAATAGGATCATAATCACTCTCATACTCAAAATCTTCCTATGGTTTGCATCACATTTAGAACAGAATCCAACACCCTGACATTTCCAAAGCCTCATGTAATTTAATTGCCAACCTAGACTCCTTCCTGCTTCAGCTATGCTGACTCTGCCCTAATCACACTGTTGTTTTTATTGTTGTTTAGTCCCTCCATCGTGTCTGACTCTTTTGTGACCCCCACGGACTGTACCCAACTAGATTCCTCCATCCATGGGGTTTTTCAGATAAGAATACTGTAGTGGGTTGCCATTTCCTTCTCCAGTATATTTTCCCAACCCAGGCATTGAACCAGAGTCTTTTGCACTGGCAGGAGGATTCTTTGTTGAAGAATCCCAGGCAAGGATACTGGCATGCATTGCCATTTCTTTCTCAAGAGGATCTTCCTGACCAAGAGATCAAACCCATGTCTCCTCCATTAGCAGGCAGATTGTATCACTATCCTTGCCTGAACCACCAGGAAAGCCCTGATCACACTGGCCTTCCAGCAATTCCTTAAGAAATTTTCACTTGTGTTTCCTACACCAGGATGTTCTTCCTCCTTACCAGACTCCCTTTCTTTCCTCTCTTCATTGAGGGATCTCCTTAAATATCACCTACTCAAAGAAATGTTCCCTGAGAATGTTATGCAAAACAGAAAGTCACCACAACTCTACCACTCTTTTTTTTTTTTTTTTGCTTTATTTTACTTTACAATACTGTATTGGTTTTGCCATACATCAACATGAATCCACCACGGGTGTACACGTGTTTCAAATCCTGAACCCCCCTCCCACCTCCCTCTCTTTACCATCTCTCTGGGTCATCCCAGTGCACCAGCCCCAGGCATCCTATATCCTGCATCGAACCTAGACTGGCAATTTGTTTCTTACATGATATTATACATGTTTCAATGCCATTCTCCCAAATCATTCCACCCTCGCCCTCTCCCACAGAGTCCAAAAGACTGTGCTATACATCTGTGGCTCTTTTGCTGATTCGTGTACAGGGTTGTCGTTACCATCTTTCTAAATTCCATATATATGTGTTAGTATACTGTATTGCTGTTTTTCTTACTGGCTTACTTCACTCTGTATAATCAGCTCCAGTTTCATCCACCTCATTAAAACTGATTCAAATGTATTCCTTTAATGGCTGAGTAATATTCCATTGTGTATATGTACCACAGCTTTCTTATCCATTCATCTGCTGATGGACATCCAGCTTGCTTCCATGTCCTGGCTATTATAAACAGTACTGCAATGAACATTGGGGTACATGTGTCTCTTTCAATTCTTGTTTCCTCGGTGTGTATGCCCAGCAGTGGGATTGCTGGGTCATAAGACAGTTTTATTTCCAGTTTTTTTAAGGAATCTCCACACTGTTCTCCATAGTGGCTGTAATTCCTCATTTTGCTTTGATCTCTCTTCATATTACTTATCACTTCTTTATCTGCATATGCCTCATGGTGTATTGATTCATACAGAAGTAACTGCTCTTCATAAGGGAGGTTTATCCATACCTTAAGAGATAAAAGGTATTTTGGTTGTTAAAACATCATATCAGTGATATGAAGGATCAGCTATGCCTTGATCAAGATATAGAATGGCATAGGCTTCCAGAACATATGTACTTTTAGTAATAATATGTTACCTATATACATATGGGCTTTCCAGGAAGCTCAGTGGTAAAGAATCCACCTGCCAAGCAGGGTGCTCTTAGAGTAAAGAAAATAAAGTATTTTAATACAACTGGCAATTAATGGTATAAAAAGAGTGCTAAGAAAACATATTTATTTATAAGCAATTTTAAAAAGACTGTTATTGTGAAGATCTTGAAGATTAGGTATAATAATAACTCAATTACAGACATAAGAAGGATTTGCATTTTTAAAAAATTAGTCTCAGTTCATAATTTAGAATTTAAATTAGAGCATCCATTTATGTACAAGTTTATTAGTTAAGTATATATGAACTTATATATAGAAAAAAAATCAATTATACTACAATTTTACAACAGGAGCTGGAGAATAATCATCACAATCTATCTGCCATGAAAGAACTGCTTATTTCTGCAGGCCACATTCAGAAAATCTTGGAACAATTGTCTTACTGCTCCAAACAAGAAAGCGCCTTCAACTATTTGTTGCAAGTTGGCATCTTTGCCACTGTCTATACTGTAAAGGAAAATGATCAAAATGCCAGCAACAGATAATAAATATTCTCTTTTTCTGTATAATTCTCAGAAGAAAACATTCTCTTTCAATCTATTTTTGTAAAATGTGTTATTTAAGGTGCCATTGTAGGCACAGTCATGACCATAAAAAGGAAGACATCTTAGGATTTTGCTATTATTCTCACACAAAGATTTCTCAGAAGAAACTGATCTCTTTTCTTAGCTCTTTCAAAGCAAGTTGTATCCTAGCAGTATGACTGTAATTCTTCTGTTGTTACACCTGCACCCATAAGAACTGAAAAGAACTCGCCTTTCTCTAAAATAATTAGATAATGAAACGTTTCATTTATGTTAACATTCCAAGGCAGTGACATCAAATTTTTGCCCACCAAACTATTTTAGAACTAATCTGAAAGGATAACATTTAATTTAAATGTGTATAATAATTCCCATTTTTTTCTTCTCATCCTTAAGTAAATAAAATACTAAACTAAGAAATATAATTAACAAAATTAAGAGCA
This sequence comes from Oreotragus oreotragus, assembly GCA_006410675.1. Taxonomy (NCBI): domain Eukaryota; kingdom Metazoa; phylum Chordata; class Mammalia; order Artiodactyla; family Bovidae; genus Oreotragus; species Oreotragus oreotragus. The sequence goes on from SJYX01018904.1 coordinate 266,577, forward strand.
AGCAAAACAATGATAGTTGTAGCTATTTATTAAGCACTATACCATCTGCGAGGCACCGGGTAAGTCTTTTATATTATTATTCCATTTAAACCTCATGGGTGAACATCGACATTCTAGGAATCAGTGAACTAAAATGGACTGGAATGGGTGAATTTAACTCAGATGACCATTATATCTACTACTGCGGGCAGGAATCCCTCAGAAGAAATGGAGTAGCCATCCTGGTCAACAAAAGAGTCTGAAATGCAGTACTTGGATGCAATCTCAAAAATGACAAAATGATCTCTGTTTGTTTCCAAGGAAAAGCATTCAATATCACAGTTATCCAAGTCTATGCCCCAACCAGTAATGCTGAAGAAGCTGAAGTTGAACGGTTTTATGAAGACCTACAAGACCTTTTAGAACTAACACCCAAAAAAGATGTCCTTTTCATTCTAGGGGACTGGAATGCTAAAGTAGGAAGTCAAGAAACACCAGGAGTAACAGGCAAATTTGGCCTTGGAATGCGGAATGAAGCAGGGCAAAGACTAATAGAGTTTTGCCAAGAAAATGCACTGGTCATAGCAAACACCCTCTTCCAGCAACACAAGAGAAGACTCTACACATGGACATCACCAGATGGTCAACAC
>SJYX01018904.1:270131-317023 GCA_006410675.1 Oreotragus oreotragus
CACCCAGGACTGATCTCCTTTAGAATGGACTGGTTGGTTTTCTCTGCAGTCCAAGGGACTCTCAGGAGTCTTCTCCAATGCCACATTTCAAAAGCATCAATTCTTCAGTGCTCAGCTTTCTTCACAGTTCAACTCTCACATCCATACATGACCACTGGAAAAATCATAGTCTTGACTAAATGGACTTTTGTTGGCAAAGTAATGTCTCTGCTTTTCTATATGCTATCTCGGTTGGTCACAATTTTTCTTACAAGGAGTAAGCATCTTTTAATATCATGGCTGCAGTCACCATCTGCAGTCATTTTGGAGCCCCCCAAAATAAAATCTGACACTGTTTCCCCATCTTTTTCCTATGAAGAGATGGGACCAGATGCCATGATCTTTGTTCAAAAACATTAAAATTTTTTTAAAAAATTCCTTAAAAAGTGTGAGACTCTTATGTTCAGATTATCAACATGTGATTCCCCACCCTGCCCCATATTACCTGTGTCACCCTGACAAACTTACTTCCTTTCTTAGTTTTTTCATCCAAAAGTGGCAAAAGTGAACAGAACATACAAACACAGGACTGTTAAATGAGATAATATATGTCAGTTCATGGCATGAAAAGTTACTCAGTAACTGTATGCTATTTTTCATTTAAGAAATGTTATGAGGCACTTTGGTTTTCCTTAGGCACAATTAAGCTCTCCTGTCTTTCTCCAACTAAATCCACTACTGTGTATTAGTGGCATATTCCCTTTTTTGTGTATTTCAATGCCTCAGACTCTTTTTATTATTTATTCAACAAATATCTCCTGAACTACTACTTCAGTTCAGTTCAGTTCAGTCACTCCGTTGTGTCTGACTCTTTGTGACCCGATGAAGCACAGCATGTCAGGCCTCCCTGTCCGTTGGTGATGGTCCTGGTTGGTCCACCCAAACCCACGTCCATTGAGTCAGTGATGCCATCCAGCCATCTCACCCTCTGTCATTCCCTTTTCCTCCTGCCCTCAATCTTTCCCAGCATCAGGGTCTTTTCCAATGAGTCAACTCTTCACATGAGGTGGCCAAAGTATTGGAGTTTCAGCTTCAACATCAGTCCTTCCAATGAACACCCAGGACTGATCTCCTTTAGAATGGACTGGTTGGATCTCCTTGCAGTCCAAGGGACTCTCAAGAGTCTTCTCCAACACCACAGTTCAAAAGCATCAATTCTTCAGTGCTCAGCTTTCTTCACAGTCCAACTCTCACATCCATACATGGCCACTGGAAAAACCATAGCCTTGACTAGACTGACCTTTGTTGGCAAAGTAATGTCTCTGCTTTTTAATATGCTGTCTAGGTTGTCCAAGGAGTAAGCGTCTTTTAATTTCATGGCTGCAGTCACCATCTGCGGTGATTTTGGAGACCAGAAAAATAAAGTCAGCCACTGTTTCCACTGTTTCCCCATCTATTTGCCATGAAGTGATGGGACCAAATGCAATGATCTTAGTTTTCAAAATGTTGAACCACTTCTAAATGTGCTAAAACTGCTGGGCACTGGAAGATCAGGAATGTATCAAGCACTGAAATATCAAACTTACTATTAAGACATATTTGGACTTGTCTAAAAATTTAAGAGGTAAATCTAATTCACATCAATTTGTATGAGGTGAGAATACATCTCAAAGGAAAAATAACTAAACTTCACTGAGTGTTTAATAATTCCAGTTGTATTTAAATGCAACTGATGCATACATGCTGGACAATCCCACAGACTAGAATGCAGATGTTACTCTGACGATTCCACTGTAATACTGATTTTATGTGTATGGAATGGGAGGCCCATGGGGATTGAATAATTTGCTAAAGATCATTCAAAAGTCATTTTGTGTAGTCAGTGTCCAGTCAGTAAGGTTGAGAACTTACACTCTTGAACACAATACATGCAATTTTGGACCAGAATCAGGATGTAATAACCCAGGAATGGAAAAAAAAATTTTCTGAAGAGCACGGTGTTAAACAATTTGTTTTTACTCTCAATACTCCATAGACTGCTGCTGAGTTCTGGTGAGAGGGCAATATGAGTAAAAGGAATTTTTTTTTTTTTAACTGAAAACTCTATAAGAGATTCAAGAAGCAAGTCTATGTTGCCAAATTAATGGAATGTGAAAACTAAACCAGAGGTGGATTGTACATCAACAGCAATACAGAATATCACTGAAACATGATACCTAAAATGTTTCTCTGGGAAAGGTGTCTGACAGTCCCTGGAAAACAGAGGGACAGTGTCCAGTATAGAGAATAGTGGAGGTTTTTGGCTAGTTGTGAACTGTGCCTAGGATGGGGTTATACTACCTAGACAGAACAGTATTAGTGATAGATAGGTCAGTAATCATCAGAATCTGTAGTGATATGAGAAAACTGAGCAGAGTCAGCAGACAGGATGATACACAGGGAAAGAAGATTGAGCCAAACAAGCAAACAATAAATGAATGAGGTCTCATGTCAACCCTAGTGAGCCAGAAGTGTTAATGAGCTCAATGAATAACATCCACCAGGATTCTTAGACACACTTGTGGGATGACTTTAGAAGGCAAAATAAGAGTCACTGAATAATGACTTGGGTGTTAATGCTTCTTTCACTTCTATCTTAGTATAGTCTTGCATATCTGCAGATTTTATAAGCCAGGTAGACTCTCTTCTGTGAAGAAGTCTGTGGTCTCTTAGGTGAGACAGACAAATACTTGAAACACAGCTCCATCATTGAGTTCTACACAAAGTCCTACTGCAACATGATCAGTGAGGAGGAGAATTCATTCCCCACTCTTCACTCTGTCTTGTTCTGATCTGTCTCTCCCCAAAGTTTCCTTTTATGACTATGTTTTCTGCAGGAATGTTGCTATGATTTCTGCCAGGGTGTTGCTGTTACATAAATTAAGGCTAAATCTTAGTCCTTCAGGGTAAATTTCTTCTACAAATCACACATTTGCTCCCTCTCTCATTTTATGCCATGTAGGACTGTAAAACAGAGTAGGAGAAATAAATATACTCAAGGTTTTAAAATATATGGTAGTAATGTTCTAAAAAGTCACTGCAAACACCGGGTTAGTGAATCCTGAATCATTTTTGATGGGAAAAATACAGGATTAGGTTCCTATGAAGCTCTGGTCACATTTTCATTGACCAATCAATATAGAACCTTATTTTACATGTGTTTCTATTTAAAGACCCTTGTTGAATATATACTGCAGATTTGTCAACACTGGATTCACAGCCAAGGGTACCATAACTCATGCCTGGATAAAATTTATCTAATATGCTTATTTTGTATGTAAGGCATATCACAGCCTTCTTGCTGTGAACAAGAAGGAACACTGTTAACAACTTAGTAACACTAGCCAGCACTTCTGCACTAAACCTGGGGGCCATTTTAAATGACAAAGTTATCAAGAAAAAGCACAAAAATGCAAAAAAAAGAAAAAAAAGATGACAATGAATGAATTGCAAACAAGATATCTGTTTACAGTATGAAAGCTATAAAAAGAAGTCAGAGTTGTCTTGTTTGGTCTCACCTGGAAATGCACCCCCAGAGCAACTCAAAAGTTTCCTCACTCTTTCCATGTTTGTGAATGACTTGAAAGTGCCAACTCGATTATTTTAGTGTTCCAAATAAATTTCAGAGAGTGGATGAATTCGCAAATACAGAAACCATGAATAAAGACAATTGACTAAATTGGGCAATTAATATCACATGATTGGTTTCCACAAAATCTTTTTCACTTAAAAACTGCCCATGGACTGTAGCCTACCAGGCTCCTCCCTCCTTGGGATTCTCCAGAGTACTGGAGTGGATTGCCATTTCCTTCTCCAGGGGATCTTCCGGACCCAGGGATCAAACCCTGGTCTCCTGCATTCCAGGCAGACACTTTAACCTCTGAGCCATCAGGGAAGTCAGAGATTCTAATTGATACCTTAATAATTAATACTTGACTATATTTTAATTAGCAAGCCAAATAAAGTATCTTTATCCACAGATGATAATTGATAATACATTAGAAAACATAAGAAATTCTAAAAACTCTCTTGTCATGATATAATAATTGATTTTACCTAATATATCACAGTTTACATATATGTAAATCTTCATGGCAAACATATAGGTTTGGTACCTTTATCTAAAGAAAAATATACTCAGATCTCTTCTGAAGAAATTTCCCCCAAGTGCTTTTTTTTAAAACAAATTAGAATGGTATATCATGTTCATTTAATGAATTTAAAACTACTGCTTTGGCCACTATTGATTATAGCAAGAATCAATAGTGAACTAAAGTGAACTAAAGTGAACCTAGTTATACAGATCCACTTGCCTTTGAGGCAGCTTTGTCCAAAATCACTTCTAATTGGTGTGATTAACACTGAGTGGTGAGAAACTTAGCTACTCATAAACTAAGTTTCTCATAAGTGAGAAAGTAAATATCTGTTCATGCCCAGTTGCTTAGTCATATTTGGCTCTTTTTGACACCATGGACTATCACCCACAGACTCCTCTGTCCATGGGATTTTCCAGGGAAGAATACTGAAGAGGGTTGTCATTTCCTCTGCTAGGGGATCTTCCTGACCCAGGGGTCAAAACTGCCTCTCCTGCATCGCTTGAATTGACAGGTATATTCTTTACCACTGTGCCACCCTGGAAGCCTATATGCTATATCTTGACCATAACAATAATAGGTTCATATGGAGAGTATGAAATATTACATCTGGCTTTATGTTATCAGTTCAGTTCAGTTCAGTTCAGTCGCTCAGTCGTGTCCGACTCTTTGCGACCCCATGAATCGCAGCACGCCAGGCCTCCCTGTTCATTACCATCTCTTGGAGTTCACTCAGACTCATGTCTATCGAGACCGTGATGCCATCCAGCCATCTCATCCTCAGTCGACCCCTTCTCCTCCTCCCCCAATCCCTCTCAGCATCAGTCTTTTCCAATGAGTCAACTCTTCGCATGAAGTGGCCAAAGTACTGGAGTTTCAGCTTTAGCATCATTCCTTCCAAAGAAATCCCAGGGTTGATCTCCTTCAGAATGGACTGGTTGGATCTCCTTGCAGTCCAAGGGACTCTCAAGAGTCTTCTCCAACACCACAGTTCAAAAGCATCAATTCTTCGGCACTCAGCCTTCTTCACAGTCTAACTTTCACATCCATACATGACCACAGGAAAAACCATAGCCTTGACTAGATGGACCTTAGTCAGCAAAGTAATGATGGCTCTAACACTAGTATAAAATCCGTTGTTTGCCTATGTAGCACTTAAAGCTACTATCAGCAGAAATCTGGGCATCAGAATGAGGTCAACCTCTGATGATGACCTCAGTTATGACCTCTAGGGTCATGGATCTAGCCAAATGAAGCATGCCAAGCTTCCCTGTCCATCATCAACTCCTGGAGTTTGCTCAAATTCATGTTCATCAAGTTGGTGATGCCTGTCGTCCCCTTTCCCTTCTGCCTTCAATCTTATCCAGCATCAGGGTCTTTTCCAATGATTCAGTTCTTCTCATCATGTGGCCAAAGTATTGGAGTTTCAGCTTCAGCATCAGTCCTTCCAATGAATATACTGTTTTCACTGTTTCCCCATCTATTTCCCATGAAGTGATGGGACTGGATGTCATGATCTTCGTTTTCTATCTCTCCTCTCCCCCTTCTCTTCTCTACCCAACTCTATGAATCTCTTTGTGTGTTCTGGGCTGTGGAGAACACTTAAGGAACTGATTACTGGCTAGATCTGTCTCTCTCCTTTTGATTCCCCTTTTTATCCTCCTGGACACCTCTGTCTCCTTCTTCCTTCTTCTCTACTCTGTGTAACTCCGTGAAAATCTGAGTGATCCAGACTGTGGAGAGCACATACAAAGTGATTACTGACTGGATTGCTCTCTCCCCTCTTGATTTCACCCTCTTCTCCTCCTGGTCATCTCTATCTCCCTCCTGTCTCTTCTCTTCTCCTTGTAACTCTGTGTACATCTCTGGGTGTCCCTCACTGTGGCAAAACTTTTCATCATTAACCTATATGTTTTATCATCAGTGCTGTATAGATAGAGGTCTTGAGGCTACTGTAAGAATAAAACTGAAAACCAGAAGCAGGAGGCTTAAGTCCAAATCCTGAGCACACCAGAGAACTCCTGACTCCAAGGAACATTAATCGATAGGAGTGCACCAAATGTCTCTATGCCTACACTGAAACCAAGTGCCTCCCAAGGGCCAACAAGTTCCAGAGCAACATATACCACACAAATTCTCCAGCAACACAGGAACATAGCCCTGAGCTTCAAGAAATAGTCTGCCCAAAGTCACACCAAACCCACTGACATCTCAAAACTCACTACTGGAAACTTCATTGCATTCCAGAGAGAAGAAATCCAGCTCCACCCACCAGAACACTGATACAAGCTTCCCTAACCAAGAAACCTCAACAAGCCACACGTCCAACCCCACCCACAGCAAGGAACCTCCACAATAAAGAAGAACCACAAACTGCCAGAATACGGAAAAGCCACCCCAAACCCAGCAATATAAACAAGATGAAAAGGCAGAGAAATACCCAACAGGTAAAGCAACAAGATAAATTCCCACCAAACCAAACAAAAGAGGGAGAGAGGGGGAATCTACCTGATAAAGAATTCCGAATAATGATAGTGAAAATGATCCAAAATCTTGAAAACAAAATGGAGTTACAGATAAATAGCCTTGAGAAATGGATAGTGTAGCGGCAAGAAATGTTTAACAAGGACCTAGAAGAAATTAAAAAAGAGCCAATTATATAATGAATAATGCAATAAATGAGATCAAAAACACTCTGGAGGGGACCAANATTCCGAATAATGATAGTGAAAATGATCCAAAATCTTGAAAACAAAATGGAGTTACAGATAAATAGCCTTGAGAAATGGATAGTGTAGCGGCAAGAAATGTTTAACAAGGACCTAGAAGAAATTAAAAAAGAGCCAATTATATAATGAATAATGCAATAAATGAGATCAAAAACACTCTGGAGGGGACCAACAGCAGAATAACAGAGGCAGAAGATAGGATAAGTGAGGTAGAAGACACAATGGTAGAAATAAATGAAGCAGAGAGGGAAAAAGGAAAAAGAATTAAGAGAAATGAAGAAAACCTTGGATACCTCTGGGACAATGTTAAACGCCCCGACATTAGAGTCATAGGAATCCCAGAGGAAGAAGACAAAAAGAAAGGCCAAAAGGAAATACTTGAGGAGATAATAGTTGAAAATTCCCTAAAATGGGGAAGGAAATAGTCACCTAAGTCCAAGAAACCCAGAGAGTCCAAAACAGGATAAACCCAAGGCAAAACACCCCAAGACACATATTAAAACTCTGCATTCAGATGCTTATATCTTTCCTTTTCTCCTTTGCTTTTCACCTCTCTTCTTTTCACAGCTGCTTAATTTTCTATTTTACTTTTAACTACATCATTCTAGTTTTGGAGTTCCGGGATTAGGGCTAAAATGATAATTTTCTGTATCATGTCATTTCATCACATAGCTTTATAATAAGCTCTCATCATCGAAGATAAACTGCATCTGTATGTTATTGGCAACAGGAACCTAGCTGACTATTACCAAGGCAATTGAGATTCAGATCATTTGAATGAGCTGGCCAAGGTTACATAGTCAGAGGTGGCCTTAGCCATAAACCCAATATCCTGACTTCTGGACTCCTACTTATGTGTACCATATAACTACTCTTTATATCTTATATCATTGCTATAAAGGTCACAATACTGGGACATATCCTCATGGCTTGAGTAAACAAATACAATTATTTGCATGTTAAAAACCCCACTCTACATCAGGAATTCAATTTGACTCTTAGGCACGGACACTGAGCATAAATTATTTTACCTTCGTCTATAATTCATTGTGTTTATCTAATCCTTTTTAATAGACAACTGTTAAATCAAAAGAGATTTAGCATACTGGAATTTCCTGGTGGGGAAAAAGGTGCTCAATGTATAAATGGGAGATAAAATATTCACAGTTAAAAGGAATATTCATCTTTAACCTCAGGCTTGCTAAGTAAAACCTTGCAAGGACAAAACACTTGACTTGGTATTAATCAAGAACCAGCCTCCCTAGGCAGAAGAGACCAGAACAGGTTGGACTCATGATATGATGCCTGGGAAGTGCCTGGAAATACTGCCCCCCCTGCTGAGACTCCTGATGCTGCTACTTCTGATGCCAAACCTGCTGTCTCTCCATGTTACCCTCTTGTTCACACCACTTTATGCTCATGTCCATTGAGTCAAGTAACACATTAAAAAATCTGCCTGTTCCAGGGAAATCAGAGCATTTTTAGTAATCAAATTATGAAGTGCTGGGACTAAAGACCAATAAACATGATTGATTATACTTTGGATTTTGTGTCTGGAAAGAGGAACCTAATAAAAACAGAAAGCCATGAATCTGGAGCTACAATAAAATCTTCCCCTAAATCATTAGAATGAAAAACAGAAAAATTTAATGTATCTATGTAACAATGCAGACTGGCATAATAAGTTAATGGTGGTCATCACTGCCATTGTCTAAATAACATAGAGTAGAGATTCATGAACTAGATTAGAATAAGAAATCAAAAAGTACACCGTATTACAGATAGTCAAGTAAATATGTATTTAATTGGTGCATTAAATTTAATTGGTTAATTAATAACATTAACATTTCTTTATATGCATGTATGTGTGCATGTGTGCATGCTCAGTTGTGTCTGACTCTTTGATACCCCATGGATCTCAGCCTGCCGTAGAGATGTGTATGTTATATTAACAATGTTCCTGGAAATTTTCTTAACTTCACTAATTTTGTGCCATTTCATATTGTCATTGAAAAACAAATACAGAAAATATTTATTTGTATCTTTATTTCAATTATTCATTTGGCCATCTTAATTCAAAAACTGAAATATTCAGTTACATATTATATACATATAAGCATTTACAGTTATACACTATATATGTGTGTGTGTATATATATATATATATATATATATATATTAGCACCTATCATCGGAGAAGGCAATGGCACCCCACTCCAGTACTCTTGCCTGGAAAATCCCATGGACGGAGGAGCCTGGAAGGCTGCAGTCCATGGAGTCGCCGAGGGTCAGGCATGACTGAGCGACTTCACTTTCACTTTTCACTTTCCTGCATTGGAGAAGGAAATGGCAACCAACTCCACTTCTTGCCTGGAGAATCCAAGGTATAGGGGAGCCTGGTGGGCTGCCTTCTGGGGTCGCACAGAGTCGGACATGACTGAAGTGACTTAGCAGAGCACCTATCATAGGAGATACATTGCATAAGGCATTGACAATACAATGATAAATGAGATAGATATCACTTGTTAGCAAAGAAATTACCATTTAAAGGAAGAATTGAATCCCTAGAAGAATATACAGCAAATAAATAGTATTAAGTGTAATAATATATGCAAGTAAATATAAAATATAATGGAACATGTAAGAAGCATAAATTCAGTCTTTTGAGAAATGGAAGCTTCACAAAAGAGGAAAATTTTTCACGAAACTCTGGTCAACTAAAAGATTTCTCCAAGTAAAAAAATGGGATGAGAAAGTGTCAGAAACAGGGTTACTGGAAAGCAAAAATACCACCAGCTGAGAGTACGGTGTATTACTGTAAGTCATTATCGATACAATTGTTTGGTGGAAAAAGTAATAAAGGGGGAGGAATGAGGATAAAAAACAGAAGTTGGGGGTGAGGCTGCTAATCGATTAAGCTGAAGAGGAAATGAGAGCAAATTGATCGATTAAACTGAAGAAGAAATGAGAGTAAATACTTAAAAAAAAATTTAATTGGAGGCTAATTACTTTACAATATTGTAGTGGTTTTTGCCATACATTCATATGAATCAGCCATGGGTGTACATGTGTTCCCCATCCTGACCCTCCCTCTCATCTCCCTCCCCAGCCCATCCCTCAGGGTCATCCCAGTGCACCAGCCCTGAGCACCCTATCTCATGCATCAAACCTGGACTGACAATCTATTTCACATATGATAATATACATGTTTCAATGCTATTCTCTCAAATCATCCCACCTTCACATTCTCCCACAGATCCAAAAGTCTGTTCTTTACATCTGTGTCTCTTTTGCTGTCTCACATATAGGATCATCATAGCCATCTTTATAAATCTGCGTTAGTATACTGTATTGGTGTTTTTCTTTCTGACTTACTTCACTCTTTGTAATAGGCTCCAGTTTCATCCACTTCATTAGAACTGATTCAAATGCATTCTTTTTAATAGCTGAGTAACATTCCATTTGTATGTATCACAGCTTTCTTATCCATTTGACTGACTATGGACATCTAGGTTGCTTCCATGTCCTGGCTGTTGCAAACAGTGCTGCAATGAACACTGGGGTACACACTTCTCTTTCAATTCTGGTTTCCTCGGTGTGTATGCCTAGCAGTGGGATTGCTAGGTCGTATGGCAGTTCTACTTCCAGTTTTTTAAGGAATCTCCACACTGTTCTCCATAGTGGCTGCACTAGTTTGCATTCCCACCAACAGTGTAAGAGACTTCCTTTTTCTCCCTATCCTCTCCAGCATTTGTTTGTAGGCTTTTTGACAGCAGCCATTCTGACAAGCATGAGACGATATCTCATTGTAGTTTTGATTTGAATTTCTCTGATAATGAGTGATGTTGAGCATCTTTTCATGTGTTTGTTAGCCATCTGTATGTCTTTGGAGAAATGTTTGTTTAGTTCTTTGGCGCATTTTTTGATTGGGTTGCTTATTTTTCTGGAATTGAGCTATGGTTGTTTGTATATTTTTGAGATTAATTATTTGTCAGTTGCTTCATTTATTATTATTTCCTCCCATTCTGAAAGCTGTCTTTTCACCTTGCTTATAGTTTCCTTCATTGTGTAAAAGCTTTTACATTTAATTAGGTCCCATTTGTTTATTTTTGCTTTTATTTCCATTACTCTGGGAAGTAGGTCATAGAGGATACTGCTATGATTTATGTTAGAGAGTGTTTTGCCTATTTTTTCCCAATTATTTCCTCCCATTCTGAAAGCTGTCTTTTCACCTTGCTTATAGTTTCCTTCATTGTGTAAAAGCTTTTATGTTTAATTAGGTCCCATTTGTTTATTTTTGCTTTTATTTCCATTACTCTGGGAAGTAGGTCATAGAGGATACTGCTATGATTTATGTTAGAGAGTGTTTTGCCTAGTTTTTCCCCTAGGAGTTTTATAGTTTCTGGTCTTACATTTAGATCTTTAAACCATTTTGAGTTTATTTTTGTGTATGGTGTTAGAAAGTGTTCTAGTTTCATTTTTTTACAAGTGGTTGACCAGTTTTCCCAGCACCACTTGTTCAAGAGATTATCTTTACTCCATTGTATATTCTTGCCTCCTTTGTCAAATATAAGGTGTCCATAGGTGTGTGGGTTTACCTCTGGGTTTTCTATTTTGTTCCATTGATCTATATCTCTGTCTTTGTGCCAGTACCATACTGTCTTGATGACTGTGGCTTTGTAGTAGAGCCTGAAGTCAGGCAGGTTGATTCTTCCAGTTCCAGTCTTCTTTCTCAAGATTGCTTTGGCTATTCAAGGTTTTTTGTATTTCTATACAAATTGTGAGATTATTTGTTCTAGTTCTCTGAAAAATACCTTTGGTAGCTTGATAAGGATTGTATTGAATCTATAGATTGCTTTGTGTAATATATTCATTTTCATTATATTGATTCTTCCAATCCATGAGTGTGGTATATTTCTCCATCTATTTGTGTCATCTTTGAGTTCTTTCAGCAGTGTTTTATAGTTTTTTACATATAGGTCTTTTGTTTCTTTAGGTAGATTTATTCATAAGTATTTTATTTTTTTCATTGTAATGGTGAATGGAATTGTTTTTTTAATTTCTCTTTCTGTTTTCTCATTGTTAGTGTATAGGAATGCAAGGGATTTCTGTGTGTTGATTTTATATCCGGCAACTTTACTGTATTCATTGATTAGCTCTAGAAATTTTCTGTTGGAGTCTTTAGGGTTTTCTATGTAGAGGATCACATCATCTGCAAACAGTGAGAGTTTTACTTCTTTTCCAATATGGATTACATTTTTCTTTTTCTTCCCTGATTTCTATGGCTAAAACTTTCAAAACTATGTTGAATAGTAGTGGTGAGAGTGGGCATTCTTGTCTTGTTTCTGACTTTAGGGGAAATGCTTTCAGTTTTTCACCATTGAGGATACTGTTTGCTGTTGGTTTATCATATATGGCTTTTATTATGTTGACGTATGTTTCTTCTATGCCTGCTTTCTGAAAGGTTTTTACCATAAATGGTTGTTGAATTTTTTCAAAGGCTTTCTCTGCATCTATTGAGATAATCACATAGTTTTTATCTTTCAGAATCCAGCAATATAATAAAAATATCATACATCATAACCAAGTGGGCTTTATCCCAGGGATGCAAGGATTCGCCAATATTCACATAACAATTGAAAGAAAGTAAATTCTTTAGCACTAAAAAAGTTTGCTCTTTATCCTGTGAGCAATGGAAAAGCAGCAGGGGAGGAAGATACCCAGATTTGATGTTTAGGGTCATCATTCTGCTGCAAATGTGGAATACACGGAGAAGTGGCAATACCAGAGGCTATCCACCAGTTCAAATGAAGTTGACATAGGTACTGGAGAAACCTAAGCCAAGCTATTGGCAGTGGAGAAGAAGTAAGGAGATACTATTTAAGAAATATTTAGGATACAAAATGAACAAAATTTTGTGGTCAGTTAGACTGGTTTCATTGGGAAGAGATTGGGTTTATTCTTTTTGAACTTCAGTTTTCTCGTTTGTAGAATCAGTATAATAAAAGTACCTAAGCCATGGGGTTGCTATGGAGGCAACACTTAGAAATCTGACCATACATATTTTATATTCAGAAAGTATTATAATAGGATAACACCCAGTTGGCCAATGTAGGCAAATGGCTGGTACTTTTCTGAAAAGCAGAAAATGTCGAGAGAAAGGGACGTAAAGGGCAATGATTAGTTCTGTTTTATGCTTCTGTCTCTATTGTTATCACCCCTGTCCACCTCCACTCTTTTAACTTCCTAACTGGTGTCGCTAGGCCTACATTTGCACCTCCAAAATATTACCCAGATCACAGACTACCTTAAACTAAATATTGGTAGGGCCCACATAGGGTCTCATTGTTTAGATGGTTCATTTTGTTGACCTCGAAAACAAAGAATAAAATCATAAGGATCTGAGACTGACCAAATTGCCCAAACCACTATTTGGGCAATTGTCCAAATTGCCCAAAACAGTGATTTCTGTTTTCTCACTGGTGCCTACCTTCTCAAAGCTATGAGTCCACCGGACTCCAGATCTCTGGTTACATGACCATAGGACTCAACTACAGGCCAAAAATTAACCATCCCTTCAGAGAATTTTTCACTGGTGGGGTGTAAGAAAGACCCCATCAGAAAGGGAGCACCCTTGCTCTCCTTAAAGGCCAGTCACCCTCTCTTTTCCCTGTAATAAATTTCCCTTTTCTTGCCTGATTGCCTGATTCATTCTCTTTTTCTCTGCACTCACCTTACATATATCAGACCATGTTACTGCTCCATTTAAAAATATTAAGAGGCCATTCTTAGGATCCTTTATATTTGTTTAGAATACAATATGGTCTTCAGAGAGACCCAAATCCTTAACGCTGCTATAAGAAACTCACATATATATCTTCTAACATTTTTATTCTCCACTGTCCCTGTTTTCCACCATTTCAGATTTCTTTCAGACCTTAAAGTATGACACGATTTCTACTGTTTATTTTCTTATTCCTTTATTGGAATTTTGATATTCCTTTTTCATAACTCTTTTTCATCCTTTAAATTCTGTAATATTTATATTTTTACAATAATTTATTAAAAACCTACTGTACCCTAGTTCTTTACTTGAATGTTTTACTACTTATAAAAGTCTATACAAAAGAAATAATTATTATGTCTAATTTAAATATGTGGAAACAGAGGCAAATAATTTAAGTAATTTGTCCAATGTCATGCACGTGCATAGAGATGAAGTTAAGATTTTGAGGAAAAACAAGACATTTGTACAGTCTCAAAGTATCTTTCCTCAAGATATTATTAACAATAAAAGGAAAATAGAAGCTTTCAGTGGAGGAACCAGGAAGATAATAGCTTAACCAAATGATCAAGTTTAACAACATAAATAGTAATATCATATCTGATAAGATGTACTGAGGACAAAAAATCCTATCTTTGATATTCTTGTTCAAATGTGTAATATGGTTTAATCATTAAAAAAATGTCAGAAAAAAACACAAATTATGGTGATGCTGAAGCTGAAGCTCTAATACTTTGGCCACCTGATGCAAAGAGCCAACTCACTGGAAAAGACCCTGATGTTGGGAAAGACTGAAGGCAAAAGGAGAAGATGGCAGCAAAATATGAGATGGTTAGGTAGCATCACTGCCTCATGGACATGAATTTGAGCGAACTCCAGGAGATAATGAAGGACAGGGAAGCCTGGTGTGCTATAGTCCATAGGGTCAAACAGAGTCAGACACAAAATAGTGACTGAATACATACACTAAAATAACTGACCAGCGATTTTCAAAAGCATCAAGGTTGTGAGAGACAAGGTAAGCAAAAGAATTGACACAGATTGAAGTAGACAGAGAAGACGTAAGAACTAAATGCAATGTGGGATCCTGAAACAACAATGAAAAATGACAGGGAGAAATAGTGAATTTTGAATAAGCTCTGTAGTTTAGTGAAAACATTAGTTGCTCAGTTGTGTCTGACTCTTTGAGACCCCATGAACTGTAGCCTGCCAGGCTCCTCTGTCCATGGAATTTTCCAGGCAAGAATACTGGAATGTGTTGCCATTCCCTTATGCGGGGGATCTTCCCAACTCAGGAATGGAACACAGATTTCCTGCAATGCAGACAGATTTTTTTACCAGTTGAATCAACAGGAAAGCCCTGTAGTTTAGCAGTGAATAGTATTGGTCAGCAGTGAATAGTATAGTTCAGCAGTGAATAGTATAGGTTAGTTTAGTATTGTTTAGCTTAGTTTAGTATCATTTAGCAGTGAATAGTATACATTGGACGGACTGATGCTGAAGCTAAAACTCCGATACTTTGGCCACCTGATGTGAAGAGCTGACTCATCTGAAAAGACCTTGATGCTGAGAAAGATTGAAGGCAGGAGGAGAAGGGGATGACAGAATGAGATGGTGGTATGGCATCACCGACTCAATGGACATGAGTTTGAGTAAGCTCTGGGAGTTGGTGATGGACAGAGAAGCCTGGTATGCTGTAGTCCATGGGGTTGCAAAGAGTCACACACGACTGAGTGACTGAACTGAGTATTGTACCAAAGAGTCAGACAGGACTAAGCGACTAAGCACAAACACAATGTTACTTTGCTGGTTTTGATTATTTTCTCACAATTGTTTAAGATCGTAACATTAGGACAAACTGAATGAGGTGTTTGCAGGAGCTCACAATACTTTTGCAAAGTTTTTATATTCTAAATTTATTTGAAAATTAGAAGGTAAAAGAGAGATGGAAATAGAAGAGGACAGAGGTCAGAAGAGAAGTTCAATTAGAGATTAAAAGAAACCTTTTACATTGAACCCATAAATGCAGCAGGACAAGTGTTCACATTGACAACCATTTCCATTTTCAATCATAAGAAATTTTAAAGACTCTTGTTATTATTGACATTATTAAACTTTATGATAGGGCTTCTTTTATCTGACAATGTCAGAGGGAAAGGCATTCTATGGAAGTGAATTCTTCTGATAATAACAAATACCAAAGAATTTTCCTCTTCCTTTTAAATAGCCCAAGTGCCCATAGGACAGAGGCTTCAAAGTCAGAATTATTAGGTTTTTCATGCTAGTTGAGCCTCCTTTGAGGCTCTGAGACTGAGCAAATTATTAAGTTCTCTGAAACTTAGCAAACTGGGAAAAATAAATTCCGTGCTACTGAGTTGATTCTAATTAAATGCTATTCCTTGTCTTACTTACACAACTACATTCAGTTGATGCAAGGCTAATAACCATTTGAACACATTTTTATATGAAAGTTTACATTCACAATATGATGACATGTTAATACTTTTCTTGAATAAATTATTTGTTTATTACATTCTGTGTGTCTTGTTCCTAATTTTAAATTTTACATATATATATGTGTATATATATATATATGTGTGTGTGTGTGTATATATATAAACCTCTGCTTCTGTGCTATCAGCTTTTGTCAAAGTTGCCAGTGTGCCTTTCATCAAAGATATAATATTATTTAGTTTCATATTGGTCCTAGCACACGATGAACATTCAAAAGTTTAGCAAATGACTGAATTAATAAAAATGTTCATAAATGAATTATTTAATGCTTCTAAAATTTCATAGATTATGAAACTAGCATGAAGAAAATTCAAAGTTTAGTGAGGCATTGAAATCCATTTTAATTATGCCTTTTATGCTTTCTTATGGATTCTTTATAACAGCAAGCCACCTTTGTTAAAAAAGAAAACACTATGATAATTATCAAAAATTTTAATGAATTTTAAAAAATTGAGTTTCAACATTAAAAATATAAAAATTCTATCATTTAATTATAAATATGTCATTGCATGTTATTAACTTCTAAAGTACACAATATAAATTCTTGATCTAAAATCAACTAAATTAAGCTTTACAGACACATTTTTATCCTACAAAAAATATAATAATAAAAAATATCTCTCTCTTTCAGTGATATAAATTAGCATACCAGACTTAGAACTCATGTCACGTCTTCTCATTGATCATTTTTACATTGTATTTGGTAATTTCTAAAATATTGAAGGTCAATAATAAGATTGAGTTTTCAATATCAATATAATTCTTGGCTCACATCTTCCTTGACATGAACCATCGGTTTGTGGTGCCCACATCCTATAGCAGAATTCTTAGGTCATGAGCAGAGTCAGACCTGCATCTTCTGGGAATATGCAGGTTAGTCCCTTCAAATAGGCAGTCGACAGGGAGCAGCAGAGATGGAGACTGGGGCCAGGACAGCTTGTCCTCTCTAACTAATACCACTGCCCATGATTTAAGAGGATTTCAGCATTTGTTACAGCTGTACAGTGCAGTTCAGGGCGCAAAGGGCCTGAAAATGAACTGCTCTTGCAGACCACGGCTCTACGCAGACTTCACTAAGTCTTTCTTAGGCTGAGGACCTACTTGGTTCCTGGTGATTTTACTTTTTGAATGAAACAGTGAAATGTGATATTCTGACATAAATTTTCAGCTCTCTTTTTTGTTTTCATTTTTTTGGAGCTCTGCTTTTCCAGACTGAATACCAGATGCCTCCTGCATTAGACAGTAATAGTTTGTATTTTGATGAAAAACCACTGCTAGAGTTTGGCTACCAAGAGGGTCATTGTGTAGTTGTTTCCACAATGTAACATTTGGGTTGGCAGATGGAGTGGAAAAGACTTTGCCTGGGGTGGGGTTGTGCAATATATTGGTATTTACAGCTCTCAATGCAAGACTGTAAAATAGGAAAATAAAGAGAAAATTATTGTTGACCTGAAAAGAATAGACTGCCAGATAATTTCTCCAGCAAAAATGTGTTTATTTGGAATTAGCAGAGAATTTCAATTCAGGGTCTGCAACCGAGCAAGCCAAATGCAAGTCCCCTCTAGGCAAGGAAGAACACATTTATAGAGAGCAAAAGGAAGTTGAGAGGGCCACAGAAAACAAAGAGTCCATAGCTTTTCACTGGCTGGGTGCTTGCCAGGAGAGGAGAGGAGAGGAGTCTTTCTCCCTGTAGGGTTCTGCTATTATCAGAGGGCATGAAAGCTTTACTTCCTGGTCTCCAGACTCTATTTAATTGAAGTTTCTGTTTCTCAATTCTTTTAATCATGATACACATTGCGTTAATCATACCAACACCCCCGCCACAGTATTTGTCCTTAATCATAGATTAAAGCATTTTTAATATTTGACTCTGTCCAAACTGATGACATGTGATTTATATTGTAAGTAGGCTACTGGAGGATTGTAAAATGCAAAAGAGTCAACCAATAATCTTTTTCCATGAGCCACTGGAGTAAAGTGTAACTACATAAAAGAGTCCCTATATTAATTATTTTGTTATAGCAACCATGATGATGGCTGTAAATATGTTCATTGTAAACTCTCTAAGTATAAGTAGGTAGAGTTTAGGGGGCTTTAACTGGGTGATTGGAACAGGCTCTCACTCATGCTCTTCTAAATGCTGGCAGAATGATCTTTCTAAAATGCAAATCCAATTATGTTATTCCTTACTTACAACCAGCCAGTTTTTTCCCATCATATTCAGGATTCAGCTAACTTAGCATGAGATTCAGACGGTAAAGAATCTGCCTGCAGTATCGGAGACTTGCATTCGATCCCCAGTTTGGGAAGATGCCCTGGAGAAAGGCATGGCAACGCATGCCTGGAGAATCCCCATGGACAGAGGAGCCTGGTGGACTACAGTCCATGGAGTCACAAAGAGTCGGACACAACCAAGCAAATAAGCAGAGCACAGCACAGCATGAGAGTCAGAGATGCTTAGTCGATCTTTTTAACTTTTCAGACTTAATTCCTCAAAGTCAATGGCTTCTACTCCAGAGCCCACTGTTGTTATTTGGTCATCAAATCATGTCTGAGTCTTTCGTGACCCCATGGGCTGTAGCCCACCAGGTTCCTCTGTCCCTGGGATTTTCCAGGAAAGAATACTGAAGTGGGTTGCCATTTCCTTCTCCAGGAGATCTTCTCACCCCAGGAAATGAACCCGCTTCTCCTGTATTGGCAGTGAGATTCTCTACCACTGAGCCACCAGGAAAGCCCCTTCTGAGCCCACTAGTCCATACACAATAAAATAATTTTCACTGCCTAAAAAAGTACTGGGCTGTTTCATGTGTTGCTAATTCAGTTATGCAAACTGTTCTCTGTATTCCCCTGGTGAAGTTCAACAGACTTTTCAAAATCAGCTCTTTACAACTGCTTCTTTGACAGTTTCATGCAAAGACAAAGCTTGTAGCAATCAGCTTTGTTCTGCTTATAACTATTCCTATCATTATATCATTATAGTGTTCATATTATATTGAAGTTTTAATATATTTAAAATTTTGTATATAAAAATGTTGATTTAAAATATTTCTCCTATTAAATATTAGAAACCTTTTTAAAAATAATGTTTATATCTTATTTATCTTTCTATTACTAGTGTGTCTTTTACAGCTTGACACATATGGAGCTCTTAATAAAATATTTTGCTCTTTATTCAACTCTCAAAAATGTTTATTTTTACCATAAATTGTCAGAAATTAACAGATCTGCTATGTCTAATTGGCTTGAGTGTATCCAGACTTGTGGGAAAATGCTTAAGGTGACTCTGTAAGTCACTTTTTATCAGTAATGTATGTTTTATTTAACTAATCTAGATGTTAACAAACTGATGACTTTTCTTTCTCTCAAGAAAATTAGCAACTGAAGTTTGATCTCAAACAGTGCAATTCTCTCCCCCTGCACTGCAAATATAGTTAATGGAATAACATTTCAATTTTATTACAAATTAACCTTTAAAAAACACACAACTACCTTGCTTTTTAAAAATAAGTCTACTCTCCTTTCCACATCATTGGGTACATTGAAAGAAAAACAAATATTTTTGAGACAAAGTACTTACGAACAATGAAGTGACTAATAATATTTTCAAGTGTATAGTTTATTTGATTCAGGCTACTACTTCAATAATTTTGCATATCATGTGCATACCAAAATATTGACGTATCTACTTGGAAAATTCATCAGTTGTTTTATCACCATATACTAGTAAATTAACATATCTTCACAGATATCTTCATCTTGACCAATAAAAATTAATGTCTCTCATTCAAATGTAAAATAAATAACTTAAATCTAACCTTTACATCAATGGTCCAAAATGAGTTTCATGTACAGTAAAGTATACTAGTTATACTTTATAGCTGTTATATGATGTTAAAATCACTCACATATCCTTATTTTGAGTCAAAACATATTTGTGCATATTCACAAAATAGCAAGATTCACCAAATTGTCTCCAATGACTTAAATTTCATCTTTAAGAATGATTTAGAAAAAGTGACATTGAAAAAGAAATGCTTCTCAGGTGGCACAGTGGTAAAGGATTCACCTGCCAATGCAGGAAAGAAGAGACATGGGTTCGATCCCTGGGTCAGGAAGATGTCCTGTAATATAAAATGACAACCCATTCCAGCATCCTTGCCTGGAAAATTCCATGGTGGAGGAGTCTGGTGGGCTATAGTCCCTGGGGTTGCAAAGAGTTGGACACAATTGAACATGCATACATTAAAAAAGGAACAAATCTGAATCAGTTGAAATAAGGTAGATGAACTTAGAAATTGTTCAGTTCAGTTCAGTTGCTCAGTCGTGTCCGACTCTTTGCGACCCCATGAATCGCAGCATGCCAGGCCTCCCTATCCATCACCATCTCCCGGAGTTCACTCAGACTCACGTCCATCGAGTCCGTGATGCCATCCAGACATCTCATCCTCGGTCGTCCCCTTCTGCTCCTGCCCCCAATCTCTCCCAGCATCAGAGTCTTTTCCAATGAGTCAACTCTTCACATAAGTGGGCCAAAGTACCAGAGTTTCAGCTTTAGCATCAGTCCTTCCAAAGAAATCCCAGGGTTGATCTCCTTCAGAATGGACTGGTTGGATCTCCTTGTAGTCCAAGGGACTCTCAAGAGTCTTCTCCAACACCACAGTTCAAAAGTGTCGATTCTTCGGCGCTCAGCTTTCTTCACAGTCCAACTTTCACATCCATACATGACCACAGGAAAAAACCATAGCCTTGACTAGGCGGACCTTAGTTGGCAAAGCAACGTCTCTGCTTTTGAATATACTATCCAGGTTGGTCATAACTTTTCTTCCAAGGAGTAAGCGTCTTTTAATTTCATGGCTGCAGTCACCATCTGCAGTGATTTTGGAGCCCCCCAAAATAAAGTCTGACACTCTTTCCACTGTTTCCCCATCTATTTCCCATGAAGTGATGGGACCGGATGCCATGATCTTCGTTTTCTGAATGTTGAGCTTTAAGCCAACTTTTTCGCTCTCCTCCTTCACTTTCATCAAGAGGCTTTTNTTTCCACTGTTTCCCCATCTATTTCCCATGAAGTGATGGGACCGGATGCCATGATCTTCGTTTTCTGAATGTTGAGCTTTAAGCCAACTTTTTCGCTCTCCTCTTTCACTTTATCAACAGGCTTTTTAGCTCCTCTTCACTTTCTATCATAAGGGTGGTGTCATCTGCATATCTGAGGTTATTGATATTTCTCCTGGGAATCTTGATTCCAGCTTGTGTTTCTTCTATTTCAGCGTTTCTCATGATGTACTCTACATATAAGTTAAATATGCAGGGTGACAATATATAGCCTTGACATATTCCTTTTTCTATTTGGAACCTGTCTGTTGTTCCATGTGCAGTTCTAACTGTTGCTTCCTGACCTGCATACAGATTTCCCAAGAGGCAGGTCAGGTGGTCTGGTACTCCCATCTCTCTCAGAATTTTCTACAGTTTATTGTGATCCGCACAGTCAAAGGCTTTGGCATAGTCAACAAAGCAGAAGTAGATGTTTCTCTGGAATTCTCTTGCTTTTTCGATGATCCAGCAGATGTTGGCAATTTGATCTCTGATTCCTCTGCCTTTTCAACTCAGCTTGAACATCTGGAAGTTCATGCTTCACATACTGTTGAAGCTTGGCTTGGAGAATTTTGAGCTTTATTTTGCTAGCATGTGAGATGAGGGCAATTGCGCTCTGGTTTGAACATTCTTTGCCATTGTCTTTTTTGGGGGGATTGGAATGAAAGTGACTTTTCCCAGTCCTGTGACCACTGCTGAGTTTTCCAAATTTGCTGTCATGTAGAGTGCAGCACTTTCACAGCATCATCTTTTAGGATTCGAAATAGCTCAACTGGAATTCCATCACCTCCACTAACTTTGTTTGTCGTGATGCTTCCTAAGGCACACTTGACTTCACATTCCAGGATATCTGACTCTAGGTGAGTGATCACACCATCGTGATTGTCTGTGTTGTGAAGATCTTTTTTGTACAGTTCTTCTGTGTATTCTTGCCACCTCTTCTTAATATCTTCTGCTTCTTTAAGTTATACCATTTCTGTCCTTTATTGTTCCCATCATTGCATTAAATGTCCCCTTGGTATCTCAGATTTTCTTGCAGAGGTCTTTAGTCTTTCCCATTCTATTGCTTTCCTCTGTTTGCACTGATCACTGAGGAAGGCTTTCTTATCTCTCCTTGCTATTGTTTGGAACTCTACATTCAAATGGGTATAGCTTTCCTTTTCTCCTTTGCCTTTAGCTTCTCTCCTTTTGATAGCTATTTCTAAGGCCTCCTCAGACAACCGTTTGCCTTTTTGCATTTCTTTTTCTTGGGGATGGTCATTTTCACTGCCTCCTGTACAATGTCACGGACCTCCATCGATAGTTCTTCAGGCACTCTATCAGATCTAGTCCCTTGAATCTATTTCTCACTTTCACTGTATAATTGTAAGGAATTTGTTTTGTTTTTTTTTTTTTTTGAATTGTAAGGAATTTGATTTAGGTCATAACTGAATGGTATAGTGGTTTTCCCTACTTTCTTCAATTTAAGTCTGAATTTGGCAATAAGGAGTTCATGATCTGAGCCACAGTCAGCTTCTGGTCTTGTTTTTGCTGACTGTATAGAGCCTGTCCATTTTTGGCTGCAAAGAATATAACCAGTCTGATTTCGGTGTTGACCATCTTGTGATGTCCATGTGTAGAGTCTTCTCTCGTGTTGTTGGAAGAGGATGTTTGCTATGACCAGTGCATTCTCTTGGCAAAACTCTATTAGCCTTTGCACTGCTTCATTCTGTACTCCAAGGCCAAATTTGCCCATTACTTCAGGTATTTCTTGACTCCCTGCTTTTGCATTCCAGTCTCCTATAATGAAAAGGACATCTTTCATAGGTATCAATTCTAGAAAGTCTTGTAGGTCTTCGTAGAACTGTTCAGCTTCAAGGAGCAAGTGTCTTTTAATTTCATGGCTGTAGTCACCATCTGCAGTGAGTTTGGAGCCCAGGAGAATAGTCTCTCAGTTTCCTTTGTTTCCCTATCTATTTGCCATGAAGTGATAGGACCAGATGCCATGATCTTAGTTTTCTGAATGTTGAGTTTTAAACCAATTTTTTCACTCTCCTCTTTCACTTTAAGTTAAAGGAGGTCACCATCATCTTCATTACCTCCATCATAGTTTGGCCTCAGGTCAAACAACAGGATAGGAACACAGTCCTGTCCATCATCAGAAAATTGAATTAAAGATTTACTGAGCATGGCCCCACCCATCAGAACAGGATCCAATTTCCCCTTCAGTCAGTGTCTGCCATCAGGAAGCTTTCATTAGCCTCTTATCCTCATCCATCAGAGGGCAGAGAGAATGAAAACCACAATCACAGAAAGCTAACCAAACTGATCACGTGGACCACAGCCTTGTCTAATGCATTGAGACTATGAGCCATGCCATGCAGGGCCACCCAAGACAAACGGGTCATGGTGGAGAGTCCTGACAAAACGTGGTCCACTGGAGAAGGGAATGGTGAATCACTTCAGTATTCTTGCCTAGAGAACCCCATGAACAGTATGAAAAGGCAAAAATATAGGACACTGAAAGATGAACTCCCCAGGTTGGTAGGTGCCCAATTCAGCGAAGACATGGAAGCAACTTAAGTGTTCATCAGCAGATGAGTAGATAAAGAAGATNTGAACAGTATGAAAAGGCAAAAATATAGGACACTGAAAGATGAACTCCCCAGGTTGGTAGGTGCCCAATTCAGCGAAGACATGGAAGCAACTTAAGTGTTCATCAGCAGATGAGTAGATAAAGAAGATGTGATACAGGCATACAATGGAAGACTATTGAGCCAGTAAAAGAAGGAAATGATGCCATTTTCAGTAACCTGGACGGACCCAGAGATGCCCATACTAAGGGACGTACGTCAAACAGAGGAAAGCAAATACCATGTGATGTCACTTATATGTGAAATCCAAAGAAAATGATTCAAGTGGACGTATCTGTGAAACAGAAAGAGAATCATGGACATAGAGACCAGACTTGTGGATGCCAAGGGGTAGAGGAGGTGGGGGAGGGGCGGAGTGGAAGCTTGGGGTGAGCAGATGCAAACTTTTACATGCAAGATGGGTGAGCATCAGAGTGTTAGTGTTTAGCACAGAGATCTATATTCAACATCCAGGAATAAACTGTAATGGGAAAGAATACAGAAAAACAATATATATATATATATGCATATATGTATAACTGAATCTCATCTACTGTATAACAGTAGAAGTTAAGAAAACATTTAAGCCAAATATACTTCAATAAGGGATTCCCTCATAGCTCAGGTGGTAAAGAATCGGCCTGCAGTGCAGGAGACCCAAGTTTGACCCCTGGGTGGGAAAGACCCCGTGGAGAAGGCAATGGCAACCCACTCCAGTATTCTTGTCTGGAGAATCTCATGGACAGAAGAGCCTGGCAGGCTACAGTCCATGTGGTTGCTAGAGGTGGACATGACTTAGCATCTGAACCATACTTCAATAAAACACATTTTTAAAGAAATAAAATCTGAAAAGATAGGGTGTGAATGTGTGACCCAGTGGCAAGCACCTGGGCACCCAGGGGCCTCTTGCTTCCTAGTTTTCACAGCAGTGAGTGGGGATGTTATTAGCACTTCCTGCCCAGGAAGGTGAAGAAAAATGAATGAAATGGCCCATCTAAAGTGCCTGGCGGGACCCGTTACAAGGGAAAAGCTCGGGACAGCAAGCTGTGCTGCGTCAGTCCTCCACTGGGACCCAGGGGCGGCCCAGTGTGTTTGGAGGGACATGGCTGGAAAAAGCCACATGGCAGGAGAAACCCAGGGTCCTCCTGGGCCGAGGCTGAGTGTGGCTGCATCCGGTCAGGAGACCCTGAGGTCCTGCGAGTGGAGGGACAGCCCAGCTTCCTGTCGCCTGGAGGGCGGCTCTGGGACTCACGTGGAAGGACAGTGCCACTAGACTCAGAGGGGGCCCGCTGTGGGGAGGGAGCTCAAGTCAGGTACAGAGGGCGCAGAACCCAAACAGAAAGGCTGGGGATGGCATCGCTGTGTCCCAAGAAGGCAGGACATTTCCAGGTGTCTTGTGGGGCCCTAAGGAGCAAGCTGGGAGCCGGGGGTCAAATGCTCAGGGAAGTGTGTTACTGAGAAAGAGCTTAGACGCCCGCTCTGCCCTGCCAGGAACGGCCCCCCCGAGACCTACTGCCAGTTCACTCGATGCAGAGAAGGGTAACTGCTCCCCTGCGAGACCCTGGGTAATGTAGCTGAGTCTCCAAGGCCCAGGCTCCTCACTGCAGAGACCGTGGTCGTGGACACCTGTGACCATTCTCAGGAAGCCACGTGCAGCCCCTGGTCCACACCACACTCACCTGCTCCTACCTTCAGCCCAAAGCTGCCAACCGCTGGCCAGGATAGACGGGCAGCTGTCCCTGCAGGGGAAGGCTTGGGTCATAGAACCTGTCAACCCTGAAGCTCCCAGGACAGGTGGCTGATAAAAACTATTAATAAGTAACAACCATGATCGGGAGCCCAGCGGCTTCCCAGACACGAGTTCTCGTTGTTCAGCCAGCCGCCAGGGCAGGTGTTTCAGCTCCGAGTGTCCAGCTGAGGAAATGAGTGTCCTGAGACTCAGTGACCATCCTCGGGCCAGACAGCTGGTAGGCGCTATCGCCAAGGCAAAGCCGGCTGTTACATGCACGACCCACCCTCGGCGTTCACGGTGATGCCGGGCCCCAGCTGCCGTCCTCGCCCCAGCAGGGTCTGCTCGGGGATCTGCCCGAGGGGAGTGAGGTCCACGTCGAGCTGGTTCACNGGTAGGCGCTATCGCCAAGGCAAAGCCGGCTGTTACATGCACGACCCACCCTCGGCGTTCACGGTGATGCCGGGCCCCAGCTGCCGTCCTCGCCCCAGCAGGGTCTGCTCGGGGATCTGCCCGAGGGGAGTGAGGTCCACGTCGAGCTGGTTCACAGCCGTGTCCCCCGGGCCCAGCTCAGGCCTGCACTGAGGGGCTCCTTCATGAATATTGTATAATGGGTGAATAAATGAGCAGTGGGAGCCCCAGCTGGGGGCAGCGGAACGGAGGGTACAGCAGTGAAGGATGGAGCGGAGGCCATGGGTCTGGACCACGAGGCACGTTAGCATGCAGGGCCTGCCTCGGGAGGCGCAGCAACAGTGCACAGACACGAGAAAGATCCTGGCAACACCAAGGCCGAGAAACCACTCGGCATGAAACAGCCAGGGAGGGGCACCCAGGAGCAAGCAAGCCTTGTACAGGAATGAAGAAAGGGCGTCTTTACAGGAAACCCAAGCTCCTTCTCCTGAAAGAGAGCGTTAAACAGTTTCAGAAACGGGGAAGGCACTCGCGCTGTGGATGCTTTCAGACACGGCAGAGAAATCTCTCCAGACTGAGCTCTAGGGCCGCGCTGCTCCAAGCTCCAGGGAAGAAAGACAAGGGGGTCCCTTGCTGTCTGTGACCTGGGGTTTCCTAAAGATGCCCAGGCCAGCAAAGCTCCCGAGGGGCAGGCTGCAAAACAGAGCTAATATCCAGAACCATGCACAGCTCAGCAGCCATCTCCAGGGTGCTGGGGGTGGGGGAGATGGGGGCTGGAAACTTTCGTTTGTCATTAAAAACAGCTCAGCTTCCAATTGTTCTGACCTGTTAGGAGCCTCTGGAGCATGGATTGAAAGGGGAAAAGCATGGATTGAAACTAGACCCTCTGTTTTCATTCTTTATTCCTACTTCACTGATTTTATTTCTCTGCCCATAAGCCCCATGGCAGCATGCTGGGCTCCCCGGCTCATCAGTTCTCACCTGAAGCTGCTCTGACATCATTTTCTACCTGGCACAAGAAGGATGCTGCCTGCAGAAGGCACTCCACTCAAGGAACAGCCTCCGTTTTTAGCAGAATGAATGCATTCCTTTGCTCAGGGACACGGGCTGCAGCTGAGGCCATTCCGTCCTTTGGCGAACATGTGAGGAGGCTTCTTGGCACAGCAGACAGACTGCTTGGGAAAGTGGCCAGACACCACGATTATTTCTTTTCTTGCTCTGATGGGGCAAACATGAGGTCTAACCATGATGTCATAAGAGTGATTGTTCAGAGCCCTGGATGAGGCCATCTGATTCCCAGCCTCACCTGAGTCACGGTCCTTTCAAATCCAACATTGCTTCTTAAAATAAATACCGAAAATGACTTTGTATAAAGGGCAAGACAGATCTTGGCCATTTAACGATGACCTGGGGATTTAACCAACGAGTAAAATATTCTCTGGCCAAACTGTGATATTATTTTCCAATTTTGCCCCAGAAAGAAGTTTTCCATCTATTTAACACAGCCCTTGGAGTTTTGTCCTAAACATACTGTGGCCTTGGGATGTAGAAAACTACTGATGCCAAAGGTCTCTCTGCTCCCACCCAGACGGCGACCCCTGGGTAGGTGAGCCACCCTCCCCTGCCCTCGCTTGTCAACTGATGTGAGCAGGGCAGGCAGGCGCTCTGCCGCCGGGCTGTTCCCTTCCCTGGACTGAGAGTCTGCTGGCTGCTAAACCTCAGGTCAGGCTGTTCCATCGTGAGCTCCCTGATTTCCCCCACTTTTATCAGGAGGGCGTGTGCAGACCCCGAGTCACTGCTGGAGATCTTGCACCCAAGTGCATCTTCCCCAGGATCGCACACCGGGATTGGAACTCAAGGCCTTGGACTCCAAGCTGGGCCCTTCCTAAAGCGGAGCCGTGTCTCCTTACAGATGCACAGCCCTTGGGGAGAGCGAGGGCTTCGTGCCACCCTCCATCACTGAGAACCTTCCAGAGAGGCCCGCAGGGAGGGGGCAGCTGTGCGCAGCTTGGGAGGACCGCTGTGAGTCAGCCCTGCCTTGAGGGATCCCCATCTGGCGGGGCTCAGATGAAGTCCAGCGCCTCCATTGTGACCTTAGATGGAACATCAAACGTTACTAGAATTATCTTCTCTGAAAACCCCAAGGACGGAGGCATTTATATCTGACAGTCACAAGGAAGTTATCGCAGGTGATAAGACACTCTTTCGGCTGCAACCGGAGGCAGGAAAATTGGGATGAGACAAAGAGAGAGGGAGAGGAGTGTGGCAAACAGCAAGGGGGGGCCGCCCAGAAGTGAGGAGGGGGGCCCGGGTCTGGGCGGAGGGCCTTGCTCGTGAGCCCACTGGGACTGACACCAACACGCAGAGATGCTGCAAGGAGTTTACTGGGGGGCAGGCACCCCTGCGGGAGGCTCAGGAGAAAGTCTGGGGGCCTCCTTCCATGGACCAGTGCTCACTGAGCCCTCGCACCCACCTCACCTCCCAGTCTCGGGCGACAACACGCAGGCGGAGCTCCGGGACCCCCAGGCTGGGGAGGGCAGCTTCGGGAAGCTGTTCCCCGGGGGGTCCTATGGGGCTGGGGGGGGCACTCCTTCTGTGAGCCCCAGGGGAGAAGGCAGCAGGGAAAGACAGGAAGGATCACCTTCTGGAAAACCCGAGTCACCTGGCAGAGGCACAGGAAAGACCACATGTCGGGGACCATGGCGGCTGAGTCCTGGGGGGAGGTCAGGGCTGCTGGCCTGGTCAGCGAGAGGCCCCGCACTGCCGGCGGCAGGTGGGGCGTTTGGCTCACAGAGACAGAGCCCCTGAGTCATGGCCTGCAGGCGGCAAGATAAAGGGAGTGGGGTGACCAGGGCTCCCCTGGGCCCCTGGGGACGGCGTCACCTCCCCTCGGGAGCCCGCGAGGGCTCAGGGCTGGCCGAGGGCACGGCGGGGTGGGTGCTTGCTGAGAGGGTGTCCGTCTGCATGGAGTTCAGCTACGGCGGGGCTGGGCGAGACACCCCGCGGGGAGAGCCCCAGGGATTTGAAGAAGGTTCTGGAAGTATCACCACTGGCTGAGAAACTGCCCCCAGATGGCAAACCGAGTCAGGAGGAGGGAGCAGGGCAGGAGGCAGCAAACCCTGTTCCTGGTGCAGCGGGCAGAGCAGGGTGAGAGAAGGAGCGGGGGTGGCGCTGACCACCCCCGGCCAGCTGGAACGAGAGGAGCAGCCTATGAAGGAGACACCGGAGGCGGGATGTTATGGGATAACCAGGGGAGGAAAACCCCGGGGGCACACGCCACGCTTGAACGCTTCTGGAAAAAAGGAGCTGGAGGGCTGCAGAAATTCAGTGAGGTCGAACCCGAAAGAGGTAAAAAGAAGCCATTTTCTCTCCTCTGCAGAGTTGCAGAGGAGCTGCGGGGGCAGAAGGTCCCAGCGGAGAACAGGAGCGGGGCCGGGGTCAGCGAGAGGCCTCCCAGCTGCCCCAGGGGAGCCCCTGTGTGGAAGGACCCCCGGCGCGGGAAGTGGCGGAGGGGGGGGAAAGCAGGCGGCCCCGGCCTGCGGGACAACCTCCAGGGAAGCCAGAGGCGGACGGGGCTGACCGTGAGCTTGGCCCGGGCTCCGTGCAGGAGGAGGGGCCTCTGAGCTTTGGGCCCGGAGACCCCAAGGGCCGGCTCTGCGGCCAGCAGAGCTAAGAGGTGTTCTGGATGACCCAAAGCCTCACCTGCTCCTCAAATGTGGGCCATGAACCAGGAGCCTGGCCTCCCCAGGGAGCATGTGGAAGAAGACCTTCCCTCCCCCTGAGAGCTCCACTCCAGCCTGGGATTCCTTGCTGACGCGGGAGAGGGGGTGGCCAGAGGGAAGGATCCAGTCCCCCACCTTGCAGGAGGGCGGGGGGCCACCAGCCATGAATGGACAACCACTCTGCTTTACAGGCTGTGTGAGCCTGGAGGACCTCGAGACAGCCAGTACCCGAGGTTGGGGTGATCACGACCCCAACCTCTGCAAACACAGCAGCCTGGTGGCCGGCCACCGTGAGTCTGAATCCCCGTCGATAAGTCCAAGCAGGCCCCTTCTCCACCTGCACCCTCGCCCCGCGCCGCTCCCTGGCCCCGATGCGAACGAGGGGCTGCGGGGCCTCTGAGTGTCCAGCGGTCAGCCCCCACACCCCGCGACTGCTCCCTGAGTTCCGGAAGGAGTGGCCTCCTCTGTTCCTCCTGGTGCCCTGATGCCTCAGAAATGGTTTACTGGCAGAGAGTGCCAATCCCGTCAGCCCCCTTATCCACGGTTCTGCTTTCCGAGGTTTCAGTGACCTGCAAACCAAGCTCAGTAAACACGGAACGAAAAATTCCAGAAATGCACATTCATGAGTGTTGAATTGTGAGTTAAATTCTAAGTTCTGAATAGGGTGATGGACTCTCGCACCGTCCTGCTTTGTCCACCCCAGATCCCCATCCAGCAGCAGCGTGGTCCTGGCAGGAGACACAGGGTCACCCGAAGCAGCAGGCCCTCCTGGGGATCCACCCAGAGGTCGGCGGGAGGGAGCCTGACCCTACCTCAGGAGGCCGCCATCACCTGGCGTTGTCATTGCTCAGCGTCACAAGAAGGGGAGGCATAGTGTGGTGAGATATTTTGAGAAAGACCACACTGGCATAACTTTTTTCATAGTATATTGTTGCAAATGTTCTATTCTATTGTTGTCATCATTAGCCTCTCCCTGTGCCTAATTAATCAATTAGCAAACACTTGTATAGGGAAATGGTATAAACAGGTATAGGGAAATGGTATAAACACCCCCACGGTGTTTAGCGTCCCCCGGGGGTCTGGGAGCATGTCTGCCAAGGGTAGAGAGGACCACTGCACACACTGCTAGAGGGATGTATGGAGGACAGAAAAAAGCTGTCAACTCTTTACCAAACCAGGCACTCAGAGGCACACCTGTTTCCTTTGCAGGAAGCCTCCCTCTTCCCTCCGCGTTTGTCATTAGAATATGGAATTTTCATGCTTTGCCTGAAAACTTGGCTGTGTCTCTGCCAACAACAATCCTGATAGCAGGACGCGGGCTGTCCCGAGGCCTCCTGCCACGCCTGCAGGGACAGTGGACAGAGGCCTCCGCCTCCCGCTTGTGTTTCTGCATCGTTAGAGCTCTCTCACCATGCAGTGCACACACAGAACCCACGAGAGGAAACGATTTCTTTACAAAATGGTATAAAACACAAACCTGCCCCTTACCCATTCCACGCTAATGGGCGATACTCCTTGTTGCAAAGTTTCTATTTCTCTGACAACGGATAACATGGCACTCATTCTCCACGGGCTTTCATGAATTACAGTGAAGGACAGAAAAAAAGGAAATCCATATGTCTCTGGAATCCCAGAAATTGAGAACAAAGAAGAACTTTAATGAATATGAAATTTGAAAATATTAATGTGCTCAAGAGACCACCAAGACATTGTGATGTATTAAGCCTGAGAAACTGAAATTATTAACTTGTATGAACATCATGCTTCCTTATCCTCGATTCTAACAGGCCAGCAGTGCCGAACAGAGAGGTTTCAGCAAACTCGCGGAGGACGTGTGTGGACTGAGACGATTCCTGTGGTTTGGAGACATGCCGTTCTGGGTGTGGAAGGGAGAAGCTGCAGGTGGGGGTCAGGGGGGTTCTCAGAAACCAGGCTGGATGCTGTGGCTGCAGCCAGACCCACCCTGAAGACCAGGAAGCTGGTGCGGGGCTGCACAGATATTCCTGTAGACTCAGGAAGTGGGGGCCCCCTTTCCTACTTCAATCCTGCCCCCCCCCACCAAGTCACTGCCCTTCATTCTCACTGAGCCTCCCTCTGGGCCCTGACGGGGGAACTGGTGTCTCAGGGGGGTTGTGAGTCCTGGGTGTGTGTCCCCTCGGCTTCTCGACTGACAAGTCTGACCCCTGCCCCCAGGTGACTGCCCTGACCTCATCCCCATGGAGGGACATGAGAGGACATTTCTCACGCCCTCTCCAGTGCCTCATGAAGTTTGGGGGAAAATGCTGTGACTTTAAGGTTTAAAGTTACATACCCTTTACTAGGGAAATACTACTATTTACAAAAACGTGCACACAAGAGACAGCCCCACCCCTCCCCACCTGACTTGCCCCCTTGCCCCGCAGTTCGCCCTGAACCTGGGCCTACCCTTCACCACACCAGAGGAGTTCTTTCTCAAGTGGCCCACGGCCCGCTTCGAGCTCCCAGCCTTTGACCCGGTGAGGCCTGCAGGGCAGGGTGGGGGCCGCACAGGGATGGGGCCGGGTCTCTCATCTTGTCTGTCCCTCCCAGAGGAGCATCGCCCGCTCTGGGCCTCTCTGCCTCCCCGAGTCCAGCTCCCTCTTAAGCTCAGACCCGGAGGTGGTCGTCGCCGTGGGATTTCCTGGGGGTGAGACTCCCTGACCCCCAGAAGCCCCAGCCCCTCTCTGACTCCTCAGGCCCCACTCACCCTGTGCCCTTCACAGCCGGGAAGTCCACCTTCCTCCAGGAGCATCTCGTGTCAGCCGGATACGTCCACGTGAACAGGGTAGGACTTGGTCTTCAGTGCCCCCGACCCCTGGACAGCTGTCCTTTCTGACTCTCCATCACTCTGCCTTGGTGCCCCCCGCCGGCTCTGGGTCCCTGTGCCCCTGGGTCTCCCGGGCCCCATCCCTGATCTCTCTCTGGGTCTCCAGGACACTTTGGGCTCATGGCAGCGCTGTGTGACCGCGTGTGAGGCGGCCCTGAAGCAGAGGAAACCGGTCGTGATCGACAACACAAACCCCGACGTCCAGAGCCGGGCCAGGTACCGGGGTCCTAGGGAAGGCCCCTGGAGGGCGGCCCCAGGCCTTTTACCAAGCTCCCTGCCCTCCCCTCCCCAAGGTACATCAAGTGTGCCCGGGATGCAGGCGTGCCCTGCCGATGCTTCCTCTTCAGTGCCACCTTGGAGCAGGCACGCCACAACAACCGGGTGAGCGAGCCCCCCGAGACCCCCACTCCCCCCACACCCCACCAAGCCCTGGCCTCACCGGCCCCACCTCTGCCCCCGCAGTTCCGAGAGATGACAGACTCCTCCCACATGCCCGTGTCCGACGTCGTCATTTACAGCTACAGGTGGGGGCCGCAGGGTGAGGTGGGGGGACATCGGGTTGAGCCCAAAGGTTGGGTCTCGCCTCCAGCTTGCACCTTCTGTCGCCAGGAAGCAGTTCGAGGCCCCCACGCTGGCCGAAGGCTTCGGGGCCGTCCTGGAGATCCCGTTTCAGCTGCACGTGGCGCCGCAACTTGAGCGGCTCTACCGCCAGTTCTCAGAGGGCTGAGCCACCCTGCCCCCGACGGCCCTCACTCCTCCCCACAATAAATGCTATTTTTCTTAACTCTTGGCCAGCATTTTGCCGGGGAGAAGGGTGGTTCACCCAGCCAGGCCAGCAGCACAGACCCGTTGGGCCCAGGGTACCAGGAAGTTGCTACTGGGGACTCAGAACCCCTGGGGGGGCCCCTGCCTCTCCTGGGTTGGAGAGGTTTATGGTGGCGGCAGCTGGCACTTGCCTGGCCCTGCCTCCTGTCTGCTTCTAGCCGAGTGAGGCCCGTGGAAGCCACAGGGCAGGGAGGGCAGCCTGGGAGCAGCTGCAGGAAAAACCGTGGAAGACTTGGAGCAGCAGGTACCACCCAGGCTGGGCAGCTCTGTGCACGGTGGCACCCTCTCCCAGCTCAGGTGAGAGGGGCCCGGCCTCTCCGGAGCTAGGAGTCTGAACAGAGCCAAGTGGCCGGAGGGCTTTTAAAAGACTTTATTGGGAAACGTACAGGGTGGGGGCTGTCCTCGGAGACATCTCAGGACGTGGTCCTCCATCTCGCCGGGCGGGCGCAGTCCCCAGAGGCCCCTGCTCAGAAGCATCTGACCTGGGGGGAGGGGGCAGAGAGGGACTGGGTGGGGGGCCCCCGCAACCCCGCCTCAGGCCGGAAGCCTCCCAGGGGCTCAGCGGCTCAGCGGGGGCGGGCGGGCCCCTCCCTCTCTGGTCTCCGGGAGGCCAGGGTCATACCACCTCCCAACCGGGCATGTCCCCAGGGCCCTCCTGCCCTGGGCCGCCTGCCACTCACCAGTCTTTGCAGGGGCCTCATCTGTGACTCCTGGAGAGGCCCGGCCCCGGGGCAGGGGGTGGCCACTACCCCCCCATCTGTGGGGAAGGACAGCAGGGAGGAGTCAGCCGCGGGCCGGGGCAGGGCGGGGAGAAGAGGCACGGCGAGGGGGGCCCTCACCCCTCGCTGCTGCTGCTCCTGCTCCAGGTTCCGCTGCAGCACCTGCTGCTGGTTGGCGATGACGCGCCGGATGCCGTTGACGAAGTTGCTCTGGTCGTGAGGGATGAGGCCGATGAAGATCCTCTTCTCCGAGGAGTAGAGCAGCAGGAGCACGCGCACCTCGCAGGAGGCCTTGCAGGAGAAGTGCACGCAGCCCGCCTGGCGGCCAGGGCGCGGTCACGGCCGGCCCTCAGCCCGCCCTCTCCTCGAGAGCCCGCGTCAGCTGACAGAGCGTTCCAGGCCGTCCCCAGGCCTGTCCCCACTCCCGCAAGGGGCCCGGGACAGAAGCGCCTGCCCAAGTGTCCTCCCGGCACGCTCCGGTGATCCTGTGGCCCACACGCCGGCCAGGCGAGTGCCCAGGACCAGCCACAGCTGTGACGGACAGCACTGCACACAAGCCGCCCCACGCTAGGAGAGAGACGGCAGGGCCCCAGGGCCGCCTCCACTGGGGAAACCCTAGAGCAGGAAGGCTGGGCAGGCGACGCACACCGTGGCGCAGCATCACAGCAGCCACAGGCACCAAGCGACTCCCGACCCATCTCACCGGATCCTCGCCCTCTGCAGGCCTGGGGGTCACTGTCCCTGTCTCCCAGGCTGAGAGCTTGAGGCCCCGCTGAGCCCCAGAAGGGGCTGTGCCGCCGTTGGCTGTGTGCCACCACAGGGGCCATTGGTGACAGGGCCAGGGAAAGCACTCCCAGAACCCACCGGAGCTCAGAGCCTGCGGGGCGCTCACAGTAAGGCCTCTCTAAGGGAACTTTGAGCTCTTCTTCTTTACCACAAAAAGCATACACAGACAGCCCCTCGAAAGCTCAAAGGCACAACTATGACGCCTTCAGCTGATTTAGAGAGAAATGCTGAGCTGGGGACAGCCGGACCCGGTAGAACAAACACCCGAAAGCAGACAGGGACAGCTGTGGCTTCAGGAGCCCGACGCCCTCACTTCCCAGACGGACAGACTGAGGCCGGCAGAGCAGAGGGCCCAATCGAGACACGCAGCAGATGAGCACCAGAGGTTTAAGAGCGCGGGCTGGAGGCAAACAGACCCCGTCCCAGGGAAGGGAGAGGACACGGGGCCGGTAAGAGCCTGGGAGCAGGCGTAACGCAGACAGCGGAGCAGGAGCCAGAGGCCCAGCACAAGCGGGCACGGCCTCTGAGCCTCAGTTTCCCCATCTGTGAACCAGGGTCAGGACAAGTGAGGTCCAGGCACACAGCACTGCACTCTTCCCCAGGGCCGGTTCTGGGGGGAACCTCCCCTCCACCTCGTTTCGGTTCCTGCACCCCGAGCCGCTCTATCTGGGGTCGCCAGCCCGGCATGCGCCCCGCCCCACTCACAAAGCCGTTGTCCATGATCCGGCACAGGCTCTTCAGCGTCTCCAGGTCCTTGGTGAAGTGGAACTGCACCAGGCGGGAGTTCCGAAAGAGCGGCACCAGCGTGGTCTGCAGGGCCAGGGGGCGGCTCCATGAGGCCCCACCCGGTGGCCACCCCGCGACCCCGCACCTCGCCCCGGCTGTGACCCCCTCGAAGCCAGGCCTGCAGCACCCGACGCTCCTCCACGTGCGTAACAGGCAGCGCCCCTCCCTGCTCACCAGGAGCTGCTGCGGGATGAGCTGCATGTACAGTTTCCGCGGCCACTGCTCGGTCCTCCTGCGGTGACGCGCCCATGGGTCAGGAGGCGGGGCTCCCGCCAGCCCCGCCCCTGCTTGCCAGCCCCGCCCCCTGCCCTCCACTCACAGGATCTCCCCTTGGTTCACGTAGATGTGCGAGGGCAGCCACCGCTTAGACCGGCTGTGGGGCTCAGGCCTGGGCTTTTGTGGGGGAAAAGGGTCAGGTCAGGAATGGGAGGCGCCCTGAGTCAGTGACGAAGCACTGGTCCCAAGGTCCCCTTGGCCTCACCTCCTGCCACTCCATGACTCCGCTCCACGCCAGGAACTTGTTGTTGACGATCTGGACCGGGCCCGCCACACCGCCAGGTCCCACTGCCTGTGGGAGGAGACAGGTGGGCTGGTGCCCCGGGGTCCCCAGAGAAGGAGCCTGGGAACCTGGAGGCTGCCCCAAGGCCCAGCCCTGCCTCGGGCCCCTGCCGGGCTTGTGTTTCCAGGCTGCCCACAGGCCTGGAGACTCCCCAGCACTGGCCCCGCCCCGCTGCCCCCATGCCCTCCGCTGGGACCCTTTCAGCTGAAGGGGATGCTGTGAACCGCTGGTGAGGTGGGAGCCATGGCGCGTGCACACCCCGCCTGCCAGACTGCTGTGCCAGCGAGCCGTCCAGCTCCCCGCGGGCCCTGCAGAGCCTCAGGGCGAGCGGCAGCCCCGGGGCACACCTGTTTCCGGGTGGTGATGACCTGCCGGATGGCGTTG
This sequence comes from Oreotragus oreotragus, assembly GCA_006410675.1. NCBI lineage: Eukaryota > Metazoa > Chordata > Mammalia > Artiodactyla > Bovidae > Oreotragus > Oreotragus oreotragus. Next base: position 306,743 of record SJYX01018904.1, read on the forward strand.
ACGAAGCCGCTCTGGTCGTAGGGGATGAGGCCCATGAAGATCTTCTTCTTGGACGAGTACAGCAGCATGAGCACGCGCACCTCACAAGGGGAGATGTGCGGGAAGAGCATGCAGCCAGCCTGCGGGAGGGCGGCATCAAGGGGCAGAAAGCCTCCAAGCGACCAGGGCCGCCGCGGCCCGAGAACCCGCACCTCGGTGTCGCCCCCACGGTGAGGCTGGGGTCAGGATGGGCCCCACGTAGGAACTCTTAGAGCCAGTTCTGCGCCCTGGCTCTGAAGAGCCTCCTCACCCAGGCCCTCATTCTCTGTTCTGAAACGCTGACTCCACGGCGGGAGCAGGCCGGGCAGCGTGGCTGGGAGGGGCTGGATGCCCCAGCTCTGCCTCCATCACAGAGAACGCTCCTGCAGGGTCCGTGGAGCCACTGCTGAGAACAACACTCTCCCACGTATGTGCATGAGTTGGCTGAAGCTAGCTGAGCCCTGCCCATGGCTGCAGACCCCCTACCTACACTGGCCGGACCCCAGACTCACACGTGGGGGTAAACCGCTGCGGAGCCTTGGGGTGGCGTGGGGCTCGGGGCCGAGTTAAAGAAAGGCCAGCAGTGTGTCACCTGGAAACCACGACAAAGGACAGCCTCGCCGCATTCAGCCCAGGAGCCTGGTGAGCTGGACGCAGGACCCAGCTTTCTGGAAAGACACGACTCAGAAAGGTTTGAACTTTGAGCAGGGTGAACAATAGCTGAATTGTGAAGCAGCCAGGGTTGGGAAGGGAGAAAGCAGAAGGTTGCTGAGAAGAGATAAGAGCTCAAATGCGCACGTCAAGAAAGCAAGTGGTTCACATGGTCAGCATCTAATTTTTAAAACAGCCCTTTGCATCATTTCAGTCATGTCCGACTCTTTGAGACCCCATCGACTATAGCCTGCCATGCTCCTCTGTCCATGGAATTCTCTGAGCAGGAATACTGGACTGGATTGCCATGCCCTCCTCCAGCGGATCTGCCTGACCCAGGGATCGAACCTGCATCTCTTACATCTTCTGCGTTGGCAGGTGGGATCTTTACCACTGGTGTCAAACAGCCTCATGGGGGTGAGTGCTGTTCTTATCCGTTTCTGTGGGAGAGAAAGATGGAGACAGTGTGGTGGGCACGAGCTGCCCAAGGTCATGGTGGGCACAAACTGCCCAAGGTCACGGAGCCCACCCGCCTCCAGAGACTGAGCCGCCAGCCTTGGCCTGCAAAACAACACAGGGCGCACAGCAGAGGCTCCAGAGAGGTGGACCAGATGGAAGGTGGGCCTCACGGGAGACCTGGGTGAGCGGTATGGGAAGGAACGTGTGTCCCGGGTTTGAAAAGGCAGAGGGAACGCCGTGGGCAGGGCACCAGGGTGTCACCACGGTGGGCTGAGCTTGATGAGGCTTTCAGCTGCAGCCGGACGGAGCGAGGGGCCCAGTGTCACCGAGGAAATGGGGGATCTCCATGGGAGCCCGTCCCTGCCGCCAGCTCCCGGGGACTCTTCTGGAGTCTCCTTGACATTTGGAAATCCCAGGCCCTGAACAGGGTGTCCTGGAATTCTCGTAGCCACCAAGTGACTTAGAGAGCTGCTGGGTGACCCCGCCTTGAGGAATTTCTGAAGAAAAAGAGGGCATTTGCAAATGAGGACATTACTCCCATCACCAAAGAGGAGATCGAGGAACAAAGAGGTTAATTAATTTTCTCTGAGGTTTCGCCGAGAGTCAGCTGCTTAACTGGATAAGAAAATGTAACTCGAACGATTTTACGAGTGGCGTGCTGACGTCTCCCCTTCTGGTCCCCATGTGGCCCAGGAGCTGGGTCCTGCGCCCACTCCTTCCACTTCAGCTGGGGCCAACCTCTCGACACCACCACCGTGGACGACAAAGCTCCTGGTTTCCTTAGGGAATGAGGCCACGGAGCGCTCCTGTCCTGTCTCAGTAATTAGCCTCACGTCAGCCTTCTCCTGGGCACCATCAAATTTTCTATTCATGAGAGTATTCTTCTCCGGTGTCATCACAAAGGCAGATAGGTGGTTAGACACACATCGAAATGTGCCCAGACGTTTACGTCTTTGAACTTGTTCTTTGAGAAAACAGACCATTTCTTTGGGTTCATGTGTGCGTGTGTGTCCGACTCTTTGTGACCCCATGGACTGTAGCCCTACAGGCTCCTCTGTCCATGGGATTCTCCAGACAAGAACCCTGAAGTGAGTTGCCATGCCCTCCTCCAGGGCATCTTCCCGACCTGGGATCAAACCCAGGTCTCATGTTTTGCATTGGCAGGCAGGCTCTTCACCACTAGCGCCACCTGGGAAGCCCTTAGGGGCCAGTGGAGCCGTATTTACCACTTTAAGAAGGAAAGCGTGTCTTTGAAAATCGCTGCTCATCCTAATATCCACCTGCAATGATCTAACTGTGAATGTCAAGTCTGATTATCGGTCTGTGTGTCTGAGCAGCTACCCCGCCAGGGAGAGCTGCCCGGCTCCGGGGCGGGTAGAGGAGCCCTGGGAGGTAGGGGGGATCGTCCCTCCCTGATGAGGCGCGTGGTGACGAAGCTCACACACGACTGTCCGCTGGAATCAGACTGCCGGGTCCCCCTTCTGGGCCCCTGACCTCCCCGTTGTAGCTGCCAACTCGATCTGTCCACTATTAAAAATGCAGCAGATGGCACGTAAAATATGAAGCCACTTCCAGAACTGCAGACACTCCAACTCTGGGAGGCAAATAAAGTCTGATTAATCATCTGGAACAGAAGCCTCAACCTCCAGCTCACTGAAAACGTGATTATTTCTGTCCATGTTTGAATATTTTCTGGAATAGCAAGAAAGCGCTCGTCCAGGGCCTGACAGGTCTGGCTGAGCGGGAAAGGGAAGCAGTTGCCCTTGGCTGGCAGCTCTCCCCAAGGCTGCCCATTAAGGCTTGCTGTCCATCCTGCTTCTTCTTGTTGTGAACCACCCTCACTGTCTCTGCAGCTCAGAGTCTCCATCTCTTAAAGGGGCCACACAAGCCCCCAGGTCTGCGCTTGCTGCCAGTATGGGTGTCCTTCGACCATTGCAAACAATCGCTGTGAGCTCGGTGGCTGGAAACAACAGAAGCTGATTCTCTCCCAGTCCTGGAGGTGGGAAGTCCAATCAGCAAGGTGTCTGTGGGGCCACGCTCCCTCCGGAGGCTCCAGGAGTGGGTCTTTCTGTGCCCTCTAGATCCAGTGGCTCCTGGCTTGTGGTAGCATCCCTCCAGTCTCTGTTCTGCCTTCTCAGAGCCTAATTCCCTCCCCTGTCTTGGGACACTTATTGCGTTTCAGATCCTCTCCAGTCCAGGATGGTCTCATCTTCAGACGCTTCACTGTGTCAGCAAAAGATCCTTTTCCAAACAAGGTCACCATCACATTCAGAGGTCAGGATGGGGAAGACCTTTTGAGGGGTCACCATCAGCACCCAATCCCCCACGATTTTCTCCTTGCTTTGGATGGCTTGTATGGATTCACTTTTGAGGGGGAAACCACTATCATGTTAAAAAGTGGATCTGCTTGCAGCAGAGCATGGAGACTCTCAGAGAGGAGGGGTCACCTGGCTCCCCCACAAGCGGTCACTCTGGTCCTCCCAAGGCTGGCTGTCACCACTGCTCAGCCAGCTCAAGGCTGTATCAGAGGGCCGGCCAGGTGTCTGCAGGGCGAGCTCCTCCCAAGGTCTCTCTCCCCGGCCTGTGCACAGCCGTGCTCTCCCTGTGTCCTCGCGGTCATCTCTTGGTGCACGCTGGTGCTCACAATCATCTCTCAGTGCACGCTGGTGTTCTAATCTCTTCTTAGAAGGGTCACTGGATTAGGGTCCACCCGCTGCATGACCTTGTCACCTCTTCCACGGGCCTGTCTCCAGTACCTTCGGGGTTAGGGCTGAAACATGCATATTTTGAACAGCCTCTAAAATAGTCCTGCAACTTTGCAAGCCCCGCCCTTGACTCTGGTTGTGTCAAGACGGTGCTGTGCGCCTGCGGTTTGGCCCAGGGATGAAGGGACAGAGGGAGGAGCTTGGCCTTGCTGGTGGGGTTGACGAAGTGCTCCAGGGCTTGAATCTAGGATGTGAAGCCCATGCCCTTTCCACAGCAGGGGTGAGGAAGATCCAGGGAGCATTGAGGAAGAGGGGGCCTTCCTGTGGTTCAGGTGTGGTCGTTAGACTCCTAGAGAGGCTGCAACATGCATGGTGGTGTCGCCAGCAGATGGGACAAGCCAGGCTCTGACAAGTGTCCTGCCAAAGAGGAATAAAGCTCCCAGATGCCTGCTCTGCCACGGCCCCGGCCTCATCTCAATCTAGAGAGCAACCTGAACGAGGACACTCACGTTCAGAAAAACAAGACAAGCTAGGATGCCTGCTTCAAGTTCAGATAAAAGCATCATTAATCTTTTAGTAGAAATAAGTCTGTGTTAGTCTATAGGAGTAACAAGTACCACAGGCAGAGTGGCTCACCAATAGGCATTTATCGTCTCGCAGGCTGGAGGCTGGACATCCAAGGTCAAGGTGCCGGGAGGCAGGTTTAACTCCAAGGTGTCTCCCCTTGGCTGGCGGCCAGCCACCAGCTTCCTATGCACCACCCCTCCCCACACACACAGACAAAGTCACCTTTGCATGGATGCAGGCACAGGGCAAGCGGCCTTTGCACTTCTTACAAGGACGTGGATCCTGCCAGACCAGGACCTGCCCTCTGGCCTCACTTAACCTTCATCACTCCTTTAATTTTTCAAAAAGTGTTCCTGGCTGTGCTGGGTCTTTGTGGAGGTGCGTGGGCTCAGTGGTTGTTGAGAGCAGTCTTAGCTGTTTGATAGCACGCGGGATCTTAGTTCTCTGACCGGGGATCAAACCTGTGTCCCCTGCACTGGAAGGCAGTCTTAACCACCGGACCACCAGGGAGGTCCCACTTCTTTAAATTTTATATGACATCATTCAGTCCACAGTCAGATTCCCAAATACTCCATGGGACAAAATTGCACTGCAAATGTGCATTGCTTAGCTGGAATTCAAAGGTAACTGGCTGTCCTGTATATTTTCTGGTAACCCTGGCTTAAATCCCACTTCCTCAGTCGGGTGCTCAAGGCCAGAGACTCAGACCTCTGACTCAGACCCGCTCACTCAGCCCACAGACCTGCTGCCCCAGCACATAAGACACAGCCTCCGAGCGCCCGGTGCTCACCTGGGTCCGGCCGGCCTCAGTGCCTGGACGGGAACAGGCGAGCTCGGGGTGGCCCCTGGGACAATCCCAGCTCAGCTGTGAACTTCGTGTGTCCTCCACCTGCTCTGAAACAACAAACATTTGCAGGTCTGATGACAGCTGTGGATATCAGGCACAAATCTGTGAAACAAACAGCTGGTCTCCCATTTCAGGAGACAGACCCTGACCCTAGGAGGAAGCCAAGGGCTCAGAGCAGCTGACAGATGGGCAGCAGAGTGGACCGTGCTAACTGCTGCTTCTGAATTCCAAAAATATGCTTAGTCTTAACCATGTCACAGACCTCTGACTCAGACCCGCTCACTCAGCCCACAGACCTGCTGCCCCAGCACATAAGACACAGCCTCCGAGCGCCCGGTGCTCACCTGAGTCCGGCCGGCCTCAGTGCCTGGATGGGAACAGGCGAGCTCGGGGTGGCCCCTGGGACAATCCCAGCTCAGCTGTGAACTTCGTGTGTCCTCCACCTGCTCTGAAACAACAAACATTTGCAGGTCTGATGACAGCTGTGGATATCAGGCACAAATCTGTGAAACAAACAGCTGGTCTCCCATTTCAGGAGACAGACCCTGACCCTAGGAGGAAGCCAAGGGCTCAGAGCAGCTGACAGATGGGCAGCAGAGTGGACCGTGCTAACTGCTGCTTCTGAATTCCAAAAATATGCTTAGTCTTAACCATGTCGTAATCTGGATCCATTCTTCAGATATGAAACAATAATTTTAAAAGAACGCATTTCTGTAGTCAAGGTATGCAAGCTCCATGGAGCTGTTCGTGTGTGAAATAAAACAGGCTTGTGCCCACCAGAAATGTCACGCATGCTGTCTGCACATCGCTTCTCTGGGAGCTCCAGGTGGTCCTGCAGAACTCGGGGCTGGGAACCACACGGTCCAGGTCTCGCGCTCCGGGCCTTTCTCTCACGCCGTGTGCCACTGATTATTCCAGATCCACTGCTCAGATGGAGCCTTCGTCATGGCGTGGGCGGCAGGGCACAGACTGTGCTCGAGGAACAGTCCCACACTGCAGAGAGCACTCACTCACAATCAACCCACATGGACGGATCCAAGTGTGCCAGGGCCAGCTCTGTCGCTGGGCTTTAAAAGTCAGCGTCGTAGCGCGTGGGGTGCTTACGGATGGATGAAAAATGAACACTGACTGATTTGGAGCTTTTAGAAAAAATTAAACGAGTAAATTAATTTGGAGGCTAATCACTTTATAATATTGTAGTGGCTTCTGCCATGCGTTGACCTGCCGTTTGTGTACATGCTTCTGTGTTTGTATACTTGTGTGTATGTGTGTGTACAGGAGTGTGAGAGTATACACGTGTGTTTGTATGTATATGATGTGTATCCCTATGTGTATGTCTGTGTTGTGTGTGAGAGTATGTGTGCTGTGTGTGTGTGTATGGTGTGTGCATGTGTGTGTGTGTACATGGGTGTGAGAGTATGGGTGTGTATGTAAGTGAGTGTATTTGTGTGTTGTGAATGTGAATGTGTGAGTGTGTGTGTGATGTGTGTGTGTGTGTTGTATTGTGTGGGCGAGTGTACATATATGTATGTTTGCATGTGTGTGCTTGTGTGTTGTGGATGAGTGCACACATATGTATGTGTGCACATGTGTGCTTGTGTGTTGTGTGTGGGTGTACATATATGTATGTGTGCGTATGCGTGTGCGCTTGTGTGTTGTGTGGGTGTACATATATGTGTGTGTTTGCGTGTGGTGTGCATGTGTGTTGTGGGTGAGTGTACATATATGTATGTGTGTATGTTTGCATGTGTGTGTGCTTGTGTGTTGTGTGGGTGTACATATATGTATGTGTGTATGCTTGCATGTGTGTGTGCTTGTGTGTTGTGTGTGAGAGTGTGTGTTGTGTTGTGTGGGTAAGTGTACTTATATGTATGTTTGCATGTGTGGGTGTGCATGTGTGTTGTGTGTGTATATGATGTGTGTGCAGTTAAACTCCACAGTAAACAGATCAAATTTTTAGCATCTAGAACAAGAGGGCATTCTTTGCGGGGAGGGTGAAGGATATTTTATCCTGTTCAAAATTAGAGGTGAAAAGTGACCATGAAAAGCCTCCTGACTTTTCCTCCATTTTATTCCTGTTTTCAGTTTTCTGCAGACACGCTCCCACTTACTGCCTACCCTGGACCCAACTGCCCCACCTTGAGCAAGGCCCCTTTATCCAGCCGTGGGCAAGTCTGGATCTGTACGGTCAGACTGGGCAGGTCAAAGACGTTTAGGGCAGTGGCACGTGGCTTTCTGCCATGGAGAGCACGACCCTGGGATCTATCCCGACAATACACGCAGGGCCCTGTCAGCCTGCTGGGCGTCCCTTCCTCCTCCCTGACCAGTCCGCTTAGCTGGCTCGCTAGTGCGGCCCGCCCATGGTGGGAGGCTCAGCACCCTTTCTGGGTGAAGACCCCGAGTCTCAGGGCGCGTGCTTCTAACGCTGAGTGGCTGTCGGCTCTGCCCTCAGCTCCTGTCTGCTCAGCCCCACTGTGGGCCCCGCTCTGAGGGCTCACCTGGACACTTACTGATTTCTCTGCAAAGTTTATACCTTCTCTGATCTCAGCGGAGGGGAAGGAGGTAGGGGGCTGCCTCTCCGCGGCTACTCCTGCCAGTATGTCTGTCTCCCCATCACCCTGACCCTGGCGCAGGGATGGCATGCCCTTGCCGCTGGGGTGGCGGTCAGCAGAGGGCCAGGCCTGCACACAGCACCCTGAGGGCCATCCGTCCAGCCTCATCAGGTCAGCCTGGCAGCCCAGACTCGTCAGAGGGGCCCGGCCACCTCCTCGGATCAGGTGGGGGGCGATCTGCTGTCCTCTTCCAAAGTCGCTTGGCCAGAAAGCAGTGGCTGGGCAGGAGCCAGCCCTGTGCCGCTGGGCCAGGAAGGGGGCCCAGGCCGACTCCCAGAGCCTTCAGCGCCCGGCTCCGAGTCTGTCCCGGATCACACGGCTCCAGGCCCTGCCACCGCCATCTGACACAGGCCTCCTGGCTCTTGGGATTCGCTGGCCGGAGCCACTTTGAACTTCACCTGAAGACTGGAGCAGGTAGACCTGCGCTGGTCTGAGGGCCCTGGCAGGACTCCTAGGGAGACTGGCCTGATCCGTACACAGCCCAGCGTGCATTCCCGAATCTTGGCGGATGGCAGGCCAACCTGCCTAGGGCAGCCTTTGCTCTGCATGAAGGGGAGCTCCTATGAGCTGGGTGTGTGCTGGGTGTGTGCTAGGAGTGCTCTGTAGAGGCAGAGGTCCCCATCCTTGGTGCTCTGTGACATCTTCCTTCCCTGAGATAAATGACTGGGAGGGCGCGCTGAGGACCAGGATTCTGGATTCCCCTCCATCCAGGAAGATGCAGGAGAAACCTTCAGCTGTGGACAGCAGTCCTCTGAGGACCACGCTGTGCATTCTCTCCAAGGAGGGACCACAGACCAGACCCCACACCTGGAGAAGGTGTGAGGCCCACACACATGCCCCTGCCCCTCTGCTGGGGTGTTCTGCTCTTCTATCTAGAGTCTATTCATTGCTTAAAGGGCACTTTTTGCTTTTTCATTATTTGCAAAGCAGAGGGGAGTTTGAAATATCTGTCTACTAGACGAGCATGCTGCAGCTCCCAGGTATAAATTAGGGATATTAAGTCATGAAAAGAGCGTTCCTGATGACTCACTAGGTAAAGATCCAATTCAAGAGATACAGGAGTCATGGCTTCCATCCCTGGGTAGGGAAGATCCCCTGAAGGAGGAAGTGACAACCCACTCTAGTATTCTTGCCTGAAAAATCCCACGGACAGAGGAGCCTGGTGGGCTACCGTCCATGGGGTCCCAGAAAGTTGGGCATGACTGTGTGACTAGGCATGCAAGACATGAAAGCTACTATGCATAGAACAGGGAAGCAACAAAGATAAGTTTTGTAGCACAGGGAATTACAGACGTTATCTCATAACAGTTTTAATGGAGTATAATCTGTAAAAATACTGAATCGCTATGCTGTATATCTGAAACTAACATAATATTGTGAACCAGCCATCCTTCAATAAATTAAAAAACAAAATGAAACATGAAAAAAAAAAGGCTTGGGTGGGAGGAACTCTTGGCCCAGTGAGCCCCCACCTCCCAGGCCCCCTAAAGATGCCCCTCCATCCATACAAACCCACAGGAGCACCAGGCTGCTCTGCTGTCTGTAACAGAATAACAGGAAGCAATGCAAGATGCCTGCCTGATGGCAGGTGAGTCATCTACGCTGTGTCCACACAGGGGACCAGTCCATGGGAGCAGGACAGGGCAAGGAACTCCCTGGGCCAGCGTGGTGTCACAGCCAGGATGGGTGTGGTTTGTGGGAAACAGAAGGATGCAGAGAATAGACATAGCCTGCTGAGTGTACGCAGTACAGATAACACATCTATTGTGGACCCTTCCCTCTGTGTAAGGAATGAGAACACCTGTGTGCTTAAGTAATTAAAATAGAAGCAGATGAACATGGCACCTGACAGGCTGGGAGGGACGGAGGGGAAGGCTGGGGTGGGAGAAAGATGCCCCAAGGGACGGACTTGCATTTGGATTTGACTTTGACATTTAACATCAGGTACACAGCGTTTTACAGCCCACCAAAGTAAATTCATTTAGAAGTAACTCATAAAGCACACTCTAAAATGGCTTTTCCATGTGCAGAAAGAATAGCTAAGCAGGCTTGAAGTTGAGTCTCTGGCTCATCGTGGCCAGGAGAGCTGGGGCGGTAACTCCAGGCCTCCGTCTTGCAGCTGGGAGTGTGGACCACAGCGGGCCCTGCACTGGTGTTTGATGGAGCTGGAATCTCCGAGTGGGAAAATGAACATACAGATCTGGAATGTGGGAAGATCAGGGAGGCTCTGAGAATCTGAACATCCACTGGAGGTGTTCATATGAACTCGCGTTTTTAAAAACAGTCAGGGATGCTGAAGCTGGAACTCCAATACTTTGGCCACCTGATGTGAACAGCTGACTCGTTGGAAAAGACCCTGATGCTGGGAAAGATTGAGGGCAGGAAGAGAAAGGGACGACAGAGGATGAGACGGTTGGATGGC
>SJYX01018904.1:317078-332705 GCA_006410675.1 Oreotragus oreotragus
TGGAAAAGACTCTGATGCTGGGAGGGATTGGGGGCAGGAGGAGAAGGGGACGACAGAGGATGAGATGGCTGGATGGCATCACCGACTCAATGCACATGAGTTTGGGTGAACTCTGGGAGTTGGTGATAGACAGGGAGGCCTGGTATGCTGCGATTCATGGGGTCCTAAAGAGTCAGACACTACTGAGCGACTGAACTGAACTGATGCTTAGTGATTTTTAGCATCTTTTCATGTGCTTGTTGGCTATCTGGATACTATCTTTGGAAAAATATATGTCACTTGTTCTGCCCATTTTTTAATTGGGTTGTTTGTTTTTTTGATGTTGAGTTGCATGAACTGTTATATATTTTGGATATTAACCTCTTGTTGGTGATATTATTTGCAACTATCTTCTCCCATTCAGTGGATTTTCTTTTCATTTCATTGATAGTTTATATTGCTGTTCAAAAGCTTTACATTTAATTAGGTTCCATATGTTTATTTTTGCTTTTGTTTCCTTTGCCTGAGAAGAAAGATCCAAACAAATATTCTAAGACTTATGGCAAAGGGTATAATGACTATGTTTTCTTCTAGGAGTTTTATGGCTTCCAGGCTTACTTTTAGGTCTTGAATCCATTTTTAGTTGTTTTTTGTATATGGTGTGAGAAAATGTTCTAATTGCATTCTTTTACATGTGGCTGTTCCCTTCACAGTTGTTGGCATGAAGCTATCATTTGTAGGTGACATGTACAGAAAAAGCCCCAAAAAATCCCACAAACAAATTATTAGAATAAATAAGAGAATGGAACAAGGTTGTAGGATACATGGTCAATTACAGAAAAATCTATTTTACTTCTATATACTAGAAAAAAAGCCAGAACATAAAAATTTTAGAAATACCACATAAGATGAAGTATAAAATAGCACAAAACCCATTAAAAACCAAGGAACATAACTGACAAAATCTTTATGTTGAAAGTACAAAACCACTGCTGAGGGAGATTAAAGATAATGTTTTTAATGGAATGTTAATATTGTATCCACAGATTATTAAGATATCCATTCTACCCAAAATACCTATAAATTCAATTCAATTCCAAGCAAAATTCTAGCAGGTTATCTGTAAAAATTGACAAGGTGATTTAAAAATTTATATAGAAATGCAGAGAACCTATAATAGTCAAGGGACTCTTGAAAGGAAATGAAGAAGGAAGACTTTAATCACCAAATGTTGACACTTATAAATTTATAGTGATTAAGAGTGTGGAAAGGATGAACAAATAATCCAATATAAACAAAGAAAGCATTTGAGATCCAGACAGAGGTGATTTATCAACTATAACTCAGTTAAGAGAAAGGACAGATTTTTCAAGNCTCACTAGGTAAAGATCCAATTCAAGAGATACAGGAGTCATGGCTTCCATCCCTGGGTAGGGAAGATCCCCTGGAGGAGGAAGTGACAACCCACTCTAGTATTCTTGCCTGAAAAATCCCACGGACAGAGGAGCCTGGTGGGCTACCGTCCATGGGGTCCCAGAAAGTTGGGCATGACTGTGTGACTAGGCATGCAAGACATGAAAGCTACTATGCATAGAACAGGGAAGCAACAAAGATAAGTTTTGTAGCACAGGGAATTACAGACGTTATCTCATAACAGTTTTAATGGAGTATAATCTGTAAAAATACTGAATCGCTATGCTGTATATCTGAAACTAACATAATATTGTGAACCAGCCATCCTTCAATAAATTAAAAAACAAAATGAAACATGAAAAAAAAAAGGCTTGGGTGGGAGGAACTCTTGGCCCAGTGAGCCCCCACCTCCCAGGCCCCCTAAAGATGCCCCTCCATCCATACAAACCCACAGGAGCACCAGGCTGCTCTGCTGTCTGTAACAGAATAACAGGAAGCAATGCAAGATGCCTGCTTGATGGCAGGTGAGTCATCTACGCTGTGTCCACACAGGGGACCAGTCCATGGGAGCAGGACAGGGCAAGGAACTCCCTGGGCCAGCGTGGTGTCACAGCCAGGATGGGTGTGGTTTGTGGGAAACAGAAGGATGCAGAGAATAGACATAGCCTGCTGAGTGTACGCAGTACAGATAACACATCTATTGTGGACCCTTCCCTCTGTGTAAGGAATGAGAACACCTGTGTGCTTAAGTAATTAAAATAGAAGCAGATGAACATGGCACCTGACAGGCTGGGAGGGACGGAGGGGAAGGCTGGGGTGGGAGAAAGATGCCCCAAGGGACGGACTTGCATTTGGATTTGACTTTGACATTTAACATCAGGTACACAGCGTTTTACAGCCCACCAAAGTAAATTCATTTAGAAGTAACTCATAAAGCACACTCTAAAATGGCTTTTCCATGTGCAGAAAGAATAGCTAAGCAGGCTTGAAGTTGAGTCGCTGGCTCATTGCGGCCAGGAGAGTCGGGGCGGTAACTCCAGGCCTCCGTCTTGCAGCTGGGAGTGTGGACCACAGCGGGCCCTGCACTGGTGTTTGATGGAGCTGGAATCTCCGAGTGGGAAAATGAACATACAGATCTGGAATGTGGGAAGATCAGGGAGGCTCTGAGAATCTGAACATCCACTGGAGGTGTTCATATGAACTCGCGTTTTTAAAAACAGTCAGGGATGCTGAAGCTGGAACTCCAATACTTTGGCCACCTGATGTGAACAGCTGACTCGTTGGAAAAGACCCTGATGCTGGGAAAGATTGAGGGCAGGAAGAGAAAGGGACGACAGAGGATGAGACGGTTGGATGGCGTCACCGACTCAATAGACATGAGTTTGAGTAAACTCCGGGAGCTGGTGATGGACAGGGAGGCCTGGTGGGGTTGCAGAGTCAGACACGACTGAGCGACTGCACTGAACTGAACTGAGGGCCTTCCTCAGGGCCCATTTGTCTAGGCTGCCCTTCCAGTGCAGGGAGCACAGGCCCCATCCTTGCTTGGGGAACTAAGATCCCACATGCCGTGCAGCATGGGCAAAGGAAAAAATCTAAAATAATTGTTTGGTTCTGTCTTTTGAAAGGGGCTAGAAGCAAGAAGAACTTGGTTTCTAAATTCCTCATAAGTAAGAGGCAGAGTGCGTAGAGATGGAGCCAATCCCAGATACAGGGTGGGAAGTTCAAGCTGAGCCTCAAAACCGGCAGTGCCGGAAATCCAGGAGGGACTCAAAGACTGATGGAGACACGTGTGAAGGACATAGGGTCCTGGAGACAGGGTTTCACTTGGACCTCATTTGGGACTAGTTAATCTTCAAAAGAAAGTGACCCTGTGTCTAACGTTGAGAGGACATCACTGCTCAACTGCAGACTATGTAAGTCTGGACTGGCCCAAACTTTTTGGAAATGTCAATGGCACGAAAACATAAAAGGCAGGCGGATGCACCTGACTGAAGTCTCTAGGGTGTGGCTGAACTGTGCACCACTCTCCCCCAGCAAAGACCTGCCAAAGTCCTAACACCCGGCTCCTGCAAATGTGACCTGACCTAGAAATAGGCTCCTTAACAGAGTAACCGAGCTAAAATCAGGCTACGAGCGAGGACCCGGATCCAGTCACTGGGCCCTTATGAGCGGAAATGCCACAGAGACAGACACACAAGGAGAGCACCACGTGACACGTGGCCTGTCACAAGGAGGCAGAGACTGGAGAGATGCATCCCAAGCCAAGGGCACCAAGGAGGTGGGCACCACCGTGGCTGGAGAGGCCTAGGGTGGATCCTCTCAGGACTCCAGAAGGAACCCACCCTCACCGCCCCCCTCCCCACACACCTGATTTCAGTTGTCTGGATTCTGGGAGTCCATTTCCATTGCTCTGAGCTGCCAAGTTGACGGTTATTTTAGCATCTGCAGGAAGCCACGCTGACCAGGGAGAACAGGCCGCCACATGCAAGATGCTCAGCTGAATCCTGGATTTTTATTAGAGCAAAAGGCCTGAAGAGCAGACAGCCGTTGGTGCCATCCTGACGGAGAATCAGGAGCCTGAGCCAAGGCTGAATGTCGGAGGGCTGTGCCCACTTTCAGATCCTGGAGGGGGTGGGGGGGTGACAGCGTGTAGCTCTGGCAGGGACCCCCTGTGCTTGGCGGTGCCTGCACTGTGAAGGGGCATGGTGCCTGCAGCCTGATTTCAAAGCTCTCAGCAAACGAAGGAGAAGCAGAAATGCAGAGAATGCGATCAGGTGTCAATGGCAGAGGACCCGGGGAGCGGTTAGGCGCTCATGGGACTGTCAGCTTCGCTCTCGCTGGCAAAGTTCTGTAAGATCATTTGAGGAGAAAGTTTAGAGGGAGGCAGAGGTCTCCTGTGGGGCTGTGGCATCTGGCGGCCTCTGGGGATGGGGCGTGGGAGGTGCCTGACCTCCTTGGATAGGCCGTGATGGCTCAGCGTCCACAGACAGCCCCAACCCAGGGCAATCACTTCTGACTTGTCCCAGCTGGATGCTGAGGAAGGGACACAGAGCTTGTGCTCTGCCACACATATGATCGGGGAGGGACATGCCACACACACACACACACAACTACACACACACACAACTACACACACACAACCACACAACCACACACACAACCACATATACACAACCACACACACACAACCACATATACACAACCACACAGACACAACGACACGCACAATTACACACACACAACCATACACACACAATCACACAATTACACACACACAACCACACAAAACCACACACACAACTACACACACAACCACATATACACAACTACACACATAACCACACACACACACACAACCACATAGACACAACCACACACAGACAACCACACAC
This sequence comes from Oreotragus oreotragus, assembly GCA_006410675.1. Lineage (NCBI taxonomy): Eukaryota > Metazoa > Chordata > Mammalia > Artiodactyla > Bovidae > Oreotragus > Oreotragus oreotragus. The sequence goes on from SJYX01018904.1 coordinate 321,863, forward strand.
ATCCACACACACTACCCCACACACTACCACACACACACAACCACACATACACACAAACACAGCCACACACACAACCACACACACAACCACGCACACACAGAGCTAAGTGCTCACACAGTCACAGCTGCTCTGTGCTCTGATAATTACACGGTCACACCTGCTGTGGGCAGGAACCCCTGTTAGCACAGACCGCCCCCACAGCCCATGAAGGCAGGCGGCAAAGCCCAGCCCTCCAGGGAGCCAGCTGAGCCCCTCCCCTGCAGCCCCAGTCTCTCCATCCTCAGGCCCCTTAGAGCACTGTTGGCAATGCTGAGCCTGGGCGCAGACACCAGGTGTGGTCCTTGGCTCCACACCTGCGTCTCATCAGGAGGCTCCAGACACCCCACCTCAGCCCTGTGAGGTCATCAGGAAGGAGGCTTTATAGGTTTGATCGACTCCAGGCAGGTAAAAATCGGGGTGTTTCCTGGAGCCCCATCTTGGAAAGGAGATGGCAGCAGCAAGGAGAAGCCTGCTCCCCTGTTTGGAACATTCTGGAGGAGGCAGGGTCTGGGGAAGGATGTGGAGGGCTTGACGAGGTCAGCCTGAGCCCCCAGCCCCACACATGGCCGCATGGCATCCACTCGAGCATGTGCACGTGAGCGGAAAGCTGCAATTGCCGGGCTATCGCCGAGATGGAGCGGAGAGGCCCTGGAGACCCACCCTGCTTCCCAGCCGGCCACCCGCGTCCCCAGGCTGACCTGTGCACTCATCACCGCAGGCCCTCGGCCCTCTGCTCCCCAGGCACGTCCAGCTGAAGGGCAGGTGGACAGGCACAGAGGACAGAAGGCTGAGGTGGGGTTGACTGTTCTCTGTGCTCCCCTGGGTGGTCCCTGCGGGACCCTAGGCCCTGCCATCCCCCCACTATGGCAGCCTGTCTGCAGGGGAGGCCTCCCAGGGCACAGGGGTGGGCAGCTCCCTCTGCTGCTGGACCGGGGTGCTCACCCTTCCCCCCTGCAGTCCCCCGACACATCTACACCCTGTGAGCAGACGCACATCAACTGTCCTGAAGAAGGCGGCAGCCGCTCGGTGTCCAAGTCTTTGTGGCCCCATGGACTGTAGCCCGCCAGGCTCCTCTGTCCATGGCAGGAATAGTGGAGTGGGCTCCTAACCCTTCTCCAGCAGATCTTCCTGACCCAGGAATCGAACCTGGGTCTACTGCACTGTAGGCAGATTCTTTACCGCTGAGCCACCGGGGAAGCCCAAAGTACTCACCAGGTCTGACTCTGCTTAGCTTCTACTATCTCAACCTTAATTCATTTCTGGCCAGCTCTCTGACAGACATCAGACCTTGATGACAACTCTTTCTTGAGATGCTCGCCGAGTGGAGGCATTGGCATCTGTGTGGCTAGCAGCTTTGAACACAGGCGTCAGCCACAGATGTAGGGCCATCATGACCGTCTCCGAGGCGGGAGTCACCCTGTGTCCCTGAAGCCGTGAAGTTCAGGGGAGACACGTTCAGGCCTCTGACACTCGGAGGCCAGCGCTTCTTTTCCTCAGGCGATGCCAGGGCTGCGCTGGGGCCTGTGCAGGCTCTGGGGGCCTGTGTCGTCCTCAGAGGACCCGTAGGAAGCAGCTCTCCCTGGCGTCTACGGACCAGCAAAGAGGGCCAGTGTCCCGTTTACCAAGAGCCGTTCCGATGTAAGGGGCAGGTTGCTCTGCTGACAACATTCACAGTATGCTCACCCTGGGTCCCCTGCCCCAGGGAGCCCCTTGCCACTTTGCCACTTCCCTCCCCCAGGGACAGAGGAAAGCTGGGCCAGAGAATACCCCGTCTCTATGCCGTGCTGACCAAGAGACTCACGGTTGCCGGGAACATCCTCTCCTCCTCATTAAGGTCACCGAAGCCTCCTTCTTGTCCAAGGTTCACAGATGATGAAAACCGCCTTTAATTCTCCCATGGCTGTGAATCCATTCCACCTCGCCCAAGATGGCCAGTGGAAATTAACGTGCCCCTAGGCGTCCGATAATTTATCGTAAAAGCCCTGGTCTCTCTACCTTTGAACTCCACAAAGAAAATTAGCCCTTGTCAGGAGGGCAGTGCCCTCGCAGTTTCAGATTCACAAGGTAATCAACAGCTATTGATCCCACTCCTGCACACCTGTAATTAGCCCCTGGTTCAAGTCTAGGCTGCCCCCACAGTGCGTCACGAGGCAGCAGGACCCATGTGCTTCTTTTTAATTTCCAGCAATGACCCAGTGGCTATGAGGATGGCTGTTTTACATATTTACACTGATTGCTTTTTCATTGACTCCACTTTCCATTATGAAACACACATGGACAGTTGTCCCAGACCAGCTTAATTGAGTTCAAGTCGTGTCACTGGACATCGAGGGATGTCAGAAGCACGCTCTGCCTGAGCTAAGTTATTACCTGGCCCTAAACCAAGTGGGTCTTGATTGCCCAACAAGAAGGCATCAAACCAGCACATGTGGGAAAAACAGGAAGCAAAGCATCGACGTCGGATTCACTCTGTGCTGAAATGGACGGTGAAGATGAGCCTGGAGCTAGATATTATACATCTTTCCTATACAGCTTAGGAAGCATTTAAAGGCATGCCTTAAAATACAACTGCTTCACAACCATTAGACAGGTGTCTATCATGGGCTGAGCATTCTGTAACACATGATGTGAATTACCCTGGCCTCACAACTGCCCTCCAAGACACACGTTAGCATCTGTGTGTGACAGACAGGGGCACGGGTACAGAATTGCAGCAGGACAGGCCCAGGTCAGCACTGATGCAGGAATGGTGCTGGGGACCCAGGTCTATCGCCAAAACCCATGTCCTCTTCATGGCCTTATCCCGATGCCTCGCCCCAGGTCTTGGCAGATCTGGCTGTCTACAGAGATACCCAAGTTTCACATTTCAATTTTACTAACAGGCAACTTGCTGAAATCTTCTGCCCCAAGTCAAGGGTAGAGCAAGCTGAGGAAAGTTCTGATTCTGTAGGGCAGAGCTGACCTTGAGGCAGAGATCAGGTTCACTGCATTTGACTCAAAACGGGTCAGAGCTGGACAGAAATGCCAAGCAGGCCATGGGAAAGCCCACACGGGGAGTTCTTCCTACAGCTCGACATTTGGGAGCCTCCCATCCATAGCTGGAGACCAGGTGTCTGCACTTTGAAGACCCCTCAACATCGAGAGAGGTCCAGGGTCTCTGAAGCAGCCTTCTAGCTGGCTGTGGCCTCAAGCTGCACCTCCATCCCTTGGCCTGCCCTCCCCTGGCCATCTCCAGACTAGGACATCTCTTCAGAGATCCCCCAGGGGCTTCCGTATGCTTCCAGAGTCCACCCCCAGCTGGGTGCTGCCTGCAGCCCAGCTCAGCCCTCAGCCTCTGGATGATCATGTACAGGCTGGTGGGAGCAATTCCACAGGCTGGCGGACGAGAAGGGGTGACTGGGCAGTCAGGGAGGTGATGTGTGAAGGGGCGTGGCCTGGGCGTCGGCTCTGCAGCCAATCAGATTTAGGATGGTGGGCCTGAGACGCTCCCTCAAGAAAGATGCCTGAGCTGTTTCTAGGGGACCCCCTGCAAAGAGGGGCTGAGACATGGACGGGACCTCAGGCAGGTGGGCAGCACATGCATGGTCTAGGGCCCGGACAGCCTGAGATGCCTGGGGACAGCTTTTCCAGCCAATAAATGGGAGGCTCATTAGAAGACTCATTATTCATTCAGTTATTACAATGGTCCCATCCTAGGAGGGTTAAGTTCTCCATTCTAAGAGCAGAGATGTTTAGAGCGAGGAATTGGCTGGACCCAGGTAAGGGATGAGACCCCAGAAACCCCTCCCGTAAGTTTGCTTCCTCTGACCCCAGAGCACCAACCTGCTTTTCCCCATCTTCCCCCCTCGCCCACGGCCGCCATTCCAGCTGCTGAGCCTGTGTTTTCCCACATCAGGACTTTGACTAAGTGGGGGCCGACACAGCCAAGGCAGCGGGCGATGTGGCCCTGCCCTGGGCTTGGCCATGGCTGCTGCGAGGCTGTGTCGAGGGACCCCGTGGGGTCAGCACTGGGGCCCTGCATCTTGCGTGGTCCACCCTCCTGGGAGGAGGCTGGCATTCCTCTGAAGGGGCGGTGGGCATGCCTGCGGCATCCCTGAGGCTGCGGACGGAGAAGCCTGCCCCGCCACTTTGTTCCTGAGCCCCTAAATCATCTGCAAAGGCACATAATTAAACCACAAATCAGATAATCTAGGGGCCCTGGTTTGTTTTGTTTTGTTGACTCACATGTCACACGTCTGGAGCGGTGAGCAGAGGAGTCCTCCCACTCCGACGTGCCTAGGATGACTCAGAGTCCTTTCCCGACCAGCGGGCTGCAGCAGCGGGATGCCAGCCAGACGCCCAGGTCCTGGGTACCACTCCTGCCTCTGTCCCCTCTGCTGTGAAAGGGGCGTATAAACAGCCCCCGCTGCTCGGGGCTGCTGGAAGTGCACGCGCAGACTCCCGCTCACCCTCGCCATCCCCGAAGCAGCGTGCTCTCAGTCTGTGCGCCTGAGTTTTGGGCCACCAGGGCTGGAGCTCTGCTAAGACCTGGGATCCCTGTGACCTCCCCGGGCTCAGTCCTCTCATCGGCAGGTGTGCGTTCTTCCTTCCCAGCAGCCCCCTCCCCATTCTGCACTTGTAGAGACAGGAGATCTTGAGAGCGCCATGCCCAGGCCCACTCCCACAGGGCACCAGTGAAGGAACCGGACTCAGCAGGGAGAAGAGGTGACAGGATGTGGGTGGACAGCTTTGGGCTCCGTGACCCGCATAGCCTTGCTCACGGCAGGAGGGCTGGAGAGAGAGCAGCTCTGCAGTGCCTGGTTGCCCTGGACCGGCAGCCTGGCACTCCCACGGCCGCCTTCTTCCGATGATGCCCAGTTCGCCCTACAGGACCGGGACTGCCTTCCCACGTGGCCGCCCACACACGCTGCCTGGTGCCCTGTGGCAGATTCTCTGCCCCTGCTGAACCCGCCTTAGGTTTGCTTCCCCAGTTCCTTCCAAGGCACGGACTGGAGGCTTCCTTCTGGGGGCACTGGCCGATCCTGCCTGCCAGGAGATTAGACCTGTTTTCACACCATGCTATTAAAAAAAAATTCCTTTATGTCACGGTGGCCTGTTTTTGTTCATTTTTATTTACAAAGAAAATAAAAAGTTTATTTTTAAAAATAATTTATAAAATTTATTTTATTCCAATGTATCATCCCTTATATATATATATACATTTTTTTTTTTTTTTCTGTAGTAACTATGTGCATGGGCTGTGTAGGAGCTGGAGGCACCCAGCCCTGCCCCTGAGGTGTGACATCTGGTGGGGGATGGAGCCCATTCTGCAGACTGTAAACACAGCTGGCCTGGTGATGTGCTGGAATTTGTTCATGTGTAAAAACTGGCTTCAAGAGTGTCAGGAATTTCACCTTCATTGTGATGCTGATAGGCGTGTTCTGCATTAGTAAGGGGAGCACACAGTTTACAAAATGAAACCCAAGCATCAGTGGCTTAAGGTGACCGTGTCTTCTCTCTCGAGTGGCGGCTTCGTGCAGTGATCTGGGGGCCGAGCTCCCTGCGTCTGAGGCCGTGGGCTCCCCTAGGGCTGCAGTCGCCCCTGCTCCTGGTCACTGCTGCTGCTCCGGCGCTCAGGCGCGTCCGCTGCGTGTGGCCCCTGGACCGCAGCACACCAGGCTGCCCTGTCCTCCACCATCTCCCAGAGCTTGCTCAGACTCATGTCCACTGAGTCGGTGATGCCATCCCTCTCATCCTCTGTCGTCCCCTTCTCCTCCTGCCCTCAATCTTTCCCAGCATCAGGGTCTTTTAGTCATAGTAAAAAGAACTAGCAAGAAAGAGAGATGCTTCTTAACCCTGTCAGCTGGGAGTGTCAATACACTGGTGAGAACCCATCACATGGACTGAATTAGACACAGAGGGCATAGGGNATCCCTCTCATCCTCTGTCGTCCCCTTCTCCTCCTGCCCTCAATCTTTCCCAGCATCAGGGTCTTTTAGTCATAGTAAAAAGAACTAGCAAGAAAGAGAGATGCTTCTTAACCCTGTCAGCTGGGAGTGTCAATACACTGGTGAGAACCCATCACATGGACTGAATTAGACACAGAGGGCATAGGGGAGTGTGGTCCAGCTAGCTGTGTCCGCCGCAGCAGATGGTGGTCCTCAGCCTGGGCCTCCCTTTGCTCTGGGGGTAAACATTGTCAATAAGGAGATTCAAGGCATGTGCCTACCCAGAGTGCTTGGAAACCCTCTCTAGCAGGGCATGAACCCAAATGCAGCTCCTTCAAACTGAAATGTGAAGTCTTTTGTTTAATATAATAAAATAAAGGTTATGTTCAATAACGTAAACAAAGGGCACCCTTCCTTAACCGGTCTGCGTCTTCTCTGGTCGAACCAACAAACTGGGAGATACAAGGTCAGGGCTGAGAGAACAGAAGTGAGCGAGGTGGCCTCTGCCCCGCGGCTGGGCACCATCCACTGATGCTGTCTGGAGGCCGGGACGCGAGGCCCAGAACACTGGGCTTGGACACCTGGGAAGGGGTGGAGCTGCAAGACGCAAATGCAGGGCCTCCCCTGCTACAGAATTCCTCCCACCCACTGGCCAAGCCGGTGACACTCCCTCCCAAATGCCACAGTGACCAGGGCATAATACTCCGTCTCCACTGCCACCAGCCTGGTCCAAGTCCCCTTTCTGCCTGGACTCAGCACCCACCTCCAGCGCTCTCCCTGTTTCTGACTCAGCCCAAGGTGGATACCCCACAGCAAGCAGAAGGGTTGTTTAAGAGAAAAGTTAGGTCATGGCATTTTCTTACAAATATCTTCTAATAATCATTCATGGAGTTATTATTAATAACATTGAAAATCTGAGAGTAGTCTAAATGCTCATTTATAGGAACCTGTTGAATCAAAATTGGCCTGTGCACGCAATGGTGAGCAAGGCAGGGGTCGAGGAATCAAGAAAGATCTCTGTATATTATTAGGGAGTTATTGCCAAGGTACCGGGTTGGTCAAAATGTTTGCCTGGGTTTTCTCAACCCAAACACGCTTTTTTGGTCAATCCAATATATTAGTAAATGTAAAAAAAAAAAGAAGAGCAATAATCTAAATATTTTATTCTTTTCTGTAGAAACGGAAAATGTAAAATGAAATGGTGAACCAGTGAATCAAAATAAATTTAAATGGTTACCTACAGGGGAACAGAGGATAAGGAGGGAGAAACAGGTTTGATTATAGATTTGATTTTGAAACCACGTAAATCTTTGCTGCTGCTGCTGTAAATCTTTAAATACTCCTCAAAGATTAAATGAAAAAGAAAATAAAACCATGAAAAATCTGAAAATAACCTGAAATAAACTGTCTTTCAAATCACTGGTATACACACACAGGAGAAAAAAATGCATTATCATTGACTTTAAATTTGATATTTTGACTGTACCTCCCTAAAGGAGTATATCCTAATGCAAAGTAACCCATTCAGAAGTCTTGCTGGTAGAAGATGCATTGCTACTTTGAAACTTTCGCTTGTACATTTTTATGATAGAAGCAAGTAGTGATTACACTAAAGTCCTTAGAGCCAAGATTTCACGCAGAATAGAGAGCAGCAGCAAGTGTAACACAGAAGAAGTTCAAGAAAACCCAGCAGACTGAAATCTGAACTGGAAATTGGGTAAACGAGCGCTTTTTTTCTCTTTAAACACCTATTTGATCCGTATTTTCCAGCTTAGTCTAGCGAAAATACCCAGAAATGTTGACAGCCCAGAGCAATGAGCACCCTCAGACCTGGATTATGTTCTCTAAACACAGCTTCCAAACTGGAAAGAATCAAGAATTTTCTTAAAAATGGCTAAGTCCAGTTCTCAGGCACAAAGTTCACAAGGTGAGGCTGGGGAATATCCTGGACCAGAACCTGTAGAAGCTGACGATCCTGCCGGCGGCTGTGGGACTTGGGGCTGGCAGAGGGGATTTGGATCAAACGAATACAGCCAGCACTGATGGGAAGTGTCTGTAATTGACACAGACTCTCACAGACAAAGCAGAAGCCAGCATTGTTTGTTGCTAAGGTAACCACTTCTTCCTCTGAAAAGTGAAGAAAAGGAGGAGGGAAGAATCACAGTTATCTTTCTCTCCTTGCATAAAGTGTGTTCCAGGGTAAACAAAAACGCTGATGGAGAATTTTTCCATAGGAATACGTCAGGTGATACATTCAGAAAGAATCATAGAATTACAAAGTCATCATTTGCAACGAACAAAGAGTGAGGGGCTCTAGCTACAGTCACTGACGGATGCTACGCCTGTAGCCAGCGACGGACAGGGGCGGTTGGAAGGGAGGATCAGGCTGACTGCACCTGACCACCCATAATCTTGACAGAGGAAAGTGCAGGTACCCACACAAGCCAAAATCTAACTGAGGCTCTGGATCTATCCTTTATTGGAAATTCAAGAATCCTAAAAACATTCACCCAAAGAAAAAGGAGTGATATGCCAACTTAAAATATCCTTCAGGACAAAAGACCTGAGGCTTCCACACCAAACCTTAACGCCCCCAACCCCCACCCCCCAAAAGAGGGAAGGAACTGCAAGAGACGAAGCGAGGCCCAAGAGACACAAGAACCAGACGCAGGCCTCGGCCGGTCTGGACTCAAGCAAGACACACATGAAAAGACACTCTGAGACACCAAGGACATTTGGATACGGTCAAGTGAACTTAATCAGTTGCCTGAGGTCACTCTCCAAGCAAATGGCTGAGCTGGGACTCAAATCTGGGACACGGACATCCTAGCAGTTTGCACAACCCCTTGGCTCCTCCTTGAGTATCATATGGATGTGATATGAAAACTCTGCCGAAGAAGCTGGTGTCTTAACAACTGACACAGGGTTTGATGAGCGAATCAGTGACTGACCGGCTGAGTGAAAGAATGAACGGCCAAGCCAAGGAGGCTGAGCCTTTTGGCAGGTAGAGCTTGCAGCCTTCCAGCTGATGTCTGCTCTCAGCAGGACCCGCTCCAATGGGTCCATCTCATCTGAAGCGGAGAGAGACTCAGAGTGACACTGGGACATCACTCCCATTTCCCGAAGCCACGCTGAGCTGTCTTTTCTTCTGGAAACAAAATAATCCTCTTGATGAGAATGGAAGCACAGACTTCATTTCCATGGTTAATTAGAAAGCAGAGATCTCAGTGACCAGGGGGCATCGCCTGGCTTCTTGTGAAGCCGCTCATTCTGCTCCAAGTCGACGTGCAAGATCCCAAGCTGGGTGCGGAATGTGGGGGTGTGGGTACCCGGAGAAGAGAAAAGATGGGCTGGGGGAACAGGGTCACTTCTCCATGAATACACAGCGCTTCTGCCATGATGTGGAAGGTAACTCTTCCAGGAGAAAACAGTTAAAAGCTCTGAATTCAGTGATTCCAGGAGCAGGAGAAAACCAGCAGGCTTTAGCCAAAAGGGATTTTTTTTCCCCTGGAGGCAAACATTTCCTCTTCAACAGGAAGGAAAAACAGAGCTCTGCCCAGTGGGGATGGAAGATACAGTGAGGATTGCCCTGACTTGAAGGCAGGCTCTCTGAACTGCTTGCAAGGCTCTTATCTAGGGACCTCCAGCCACCAGGTCACTGGGGCAGAGAGGCAGCTGCAGCTGGAGACAGGCCACGGGGGAGATAGCGCTGAGGTCTCACCGTCTTGCCAGGTCTCCCCAGCTGGGAGGACAAAGGGCTTTGCTGTGAAGCCACTTCAGGAAAAGATGCCTGTGAGGGTTAGCATGTGACCAGAAGAAGGCATGCACATCGACCTGTGAATGGTGATGGCTTCCAGGAAAGTGTGTAAGGAGGGGTGTGAATTTATTTTCTGGATGTTTTATAATCAACTGTTACTACTTTTACAATTTAAAAAAAAAACTGGAAAAAAAAATCTTCCTTGCAAAGGTAAACACTGTCTGCTGGTTCAGATAATCAAGTAAATGTGTAATTTGTCTTTATCTCATTTGCTTAAAACGTGAACGACTTGAGAAATGCCGCCTCTGGGATGGCAGGTTATGGGTGCAGGGGACCACGGACAGCTCTTTTCTCAGATTAACTTGCTCGGTACTCCCAGCGTCTGTGCCAGGCCTGTGCTGTCAGCATTCCCGTTTTCCTTCCTTTTTTTGAATATTTATTGGCTTATTTATTTATTTGGCAGTACCGGGTCTTGGTTGCAACATTTAGGGTCTCCCATTGTAGAGCACAGACCCAACACTTGCTGTACCCGGCTCAGGAGTCACAGCTCAAGGGCCCCGTAGCCTGGAGGCACGTGGGATCTGAGTTCCCCGACCAGGGATCGAACCTGTGTCTCCCACATTGGAAGGCAGAGTCTTCACCCCTGAGCCACTAGGGAAGTTCTCCCAGGCCCCCAGATCTGCTGAGCAGTGCGACGGGGGTTTGAACCCCAAGCTCTGAACTCTCGCCCCCCGGGGGTTTTTCTATGAGCCCCCGCTGCTCCCAGCTGCAGGCCACCCCCTCTAGCTATGGGACCACCCTGCCCTGAGCCCCTGCTGCTGGGGGCCAGGGCTTTGTGGGGTTCAGGCCAGGTGAACCCCAGCAGAGCCTCCTCCCCCAGGGGCCCAAGGAGGCGCTGCCTGCTGCTCTCTATGAAGCCCCGTGCCCTCCGGGCTTGTGGCCGGCCTGGGCTCAGGTAAGGACGCTGCTTGCCTTCTGCCCTCCCCCCCCCACCAATAGTAGTGGTCCCTCAGGCCTCCGCCCCTCCCCTCTTGAGTCCTCTCCGAGACTGCAGACGGGGATCCTGACCTCTCCCTCGGTCTCCTCCAGCTGGCCTTCCTGCCATCTGGTGATGCTAAGT
>SJYX01018905.1:10281-34023 GCA_006410675.1 Oreotragus oreotragus
CTTTGTATTTCTGTGTTGTCTGTTGTGATCTCTCCATTTTCATTTCTGATTTTATTGATTTGATTTTTCTCCCTTTGTTTCTTGATGAGTCTGGCTAATGGTTTGTCAATTTTATTTATCTTTTCAAAAAACCAGCTTTTGGCTTTGTTGATTTTTGCTATGGTCTCTTTTGTTTCTTTTGCATTTATTTCTGCCCTAATTTTTAAGATTTCTTTCCTTCTACTAACTCTGGGGTTCTCCATTTCTTCCTTTTCTAGTTGCTTTAGGTGTAGAGTTAGGTTATTTATTTGACTTTTTTCTTGTTTCCTGAGGTATGCCTGTATTGCTATGAACTTTCCTCTTAGCACTGCTTTTATAGTGTCCCACAGGTTTTGGGTTGTTGTGTTTTCATTTTCATTCATTTCTATGCACATTTTGATTTCTTTTTTGATTTCTTCTGTGATTTGTTGGTTATTCAGACTCGTGTTGTTCAGACTCCATATGTTGGAATTTTTAATAGTTTTTCTCCTGTAATTGAGATCTAATCTTAATGCATTATGGTCAGAAAAGATGCTTGGAATGATTTCGATTTTTTTGAATTTATCAAGGTTAGATTTATGGCCCAGGATGTGATCTATCCTGGAGAAGGTTCCGTGAGCACTTGAGAAAAAGGTGAAATTCATTGTTTTGGGGTGAAACATCCTATAGATATCAATTAGGTCTAACTGGTCTATTGTATCATTTAAAGTTTGCATTTCTTTGTTAATTTTCTGTTTAGTTGATCTGTTGATAGGTGTGAGTGGGGTCAGGTGATTCTTTACTATTGTGCCACCTACGGCTCTGTCCATCTAGCAAATGTCACGGCCCCATCTAGAGTTCCTGCCTCTCCCCTGTCTCTTCACCTGGAGGTGACCACTCCCTGCCCCTCCCTACCGGCACAGAAGGCAACGGCTTCCCACTGATGCTGCCTTCCAGGGTTCCTTTTCTAAATCAGCCCACACCTTGGAGGCTGTCCTTTCAGTAAACATCCCTTAGTGACCCAGCTTGAGAATGCTTGTTTCCTACCAGGATCCTAATGCCACAGATAGAGAAGAAATGAGCCACTGGCATTCAGACTGAGTCCATGGAGTCTGGTGTGAACCATCTCTGATTAAAATGATGCAGTGTTTTCACCCTTCTAGCTTATCACCTGATGCTGACTTGGTCAGCAAAGCCCCCCGCCCATTGTAATTCTGTCTTCTCCTCCTAACTGGACTATCCATACTCATTTAAGAAACAGGCAGGGTGTATACTTTCTGTCGTGGGTGAAGATAGAATTCCAACTTCTCACATGTCAAGCAAGAACCTTTTGCTTTGTAGAGGCAAAAGGTTGTAGAATAAGGGGAAAGCTTTTACAGAGAGGAAAAAACAGTCCATAGACTATTCTATTTCACTCCTGGGGAGGATATCTTCCCCACAGGTCTGTGCCCTGAAATCCTTATGGTCTCAGTGGCCTTGGCCTGCAGCGCTTGGTTCCTGGCCAGAGATTGAAGTCGGGCTGAAGAGATGAGAGCACTGAATCCTAGCCGCTAGACCAGTGGCCAGTGACAACGCTCTGGCCTGTCAGCTGCACAGAAATGAATTTCTACATAGAGACCAGAAGTAGTAAGACAAGTGAAGTGGAGGAAAAAGGGTACATGTGGCTAGACACACAGGCAGGCTCAGAGAGAGAGAGTTGCATGCACCCTCATGGTATTTTAAATCACATATATGGGGCATTTCTTCTGGGTTTCCTTTGGCTAATCATCTTGTTCTGCCTGATTCTCAGTCTGTATTTGGCTATCTAAGGGTTCTTCCCTTTGTGCACATACATCTCGTAGCCAAGATGGATCCTAGCGAAGTGGCCTATGAGTAAGTTGACATCACCTATGATGGGGTGCTGCCCCTTCCCTTTTTGACCTTCGAAGAGCTTTTCTCATGTATGGTCAGGAAGATCTCCTTGACCTTGAGAATGAGAAATATGTGGTCTCTTATCCGGGCCAGGCTCAGCTGCTTCTCCTCTTCATCTTGGAGTATCTGTCTACGGGGACAAACTCTCATTGTTCAGCCTGTGTGCCAGTCGCTCAGTCTGCAAAAAAGAAAATTCATATGGTTGAACTTGACATTTCACTTGAATGGCTAAACTTGACATTTCACTCGAATGGTTTTGCTTCTCTTTAATTAATATCTGTGTTTGCTTGTCAGAGATAAAAGCACCTGAACTCAAATGAAGCCTAGGGAGTACTGGTTTGGGACACAAAATGAGATATATTTAAAAATGAGCTGGTCCTGACTCAGAAAGGGCACAGAGACCCTGCATTTCATGGTTGATGACTGAATGGAAGCTCCAAGGGGCTTACTCTTCTGTTTGGGCCAAACCATGAACTAATTCTTCACTAAATAACAGATAAAAGATGCTAATCTGAGTCTGCTTTTCTAATTCACCCTGTGACGTAGGAAAGGCTTAACTGGATTCATGTGTGCTGCTGCTGTTGCTGCTGCTAAGTCGCTTCAGTCGTGTCTGACTCTGTGCGACCTCACAGACGGCAGCCCACCAGGCTCCTCTAGAGGTCCCTGGGATTCTCCAGGCAAGAGTACTAGGGTGGGGTGCCATTGCCTTTCCTGGATTCACGTGTGAAATCCTTGGAACTCCATGAAAGTAAGTGCTCTTCGGTCATTTCTACTTCTTCATTGGTAACTGGAGATCTGGGCCCAGTGGGCACCAGTGCAGGGCCAGCAGGAGGAAGGGAAGGGGATGATGGAGGAGGCGAGATGCACAGTTAGTCACAGGGAAGAATTAAGCTTCCATCCTGTTTCCTCCCGCTATTAGCTGGTCTTTGCTTGTGAAGCTGTGAAGGCTGGGAGCTGTGTACCGAGAGCCTTCACTCTGCACCAAGAGCCAAGTTCAGAGGGCACAGTCCCCACCCTGAGGTTTGATAACTCATTAGGAGAACTTACAGAACATACTACAGTTTATTACAGTGAAAGGATACAGATTAAAATCAGGCAAGGGAAGAGAGACCAAGAAAGATGCAAAGGCAGGGACTTCCGTGGTGGTACAGTGGATAAGAATCTGCCTGCCAATGTAAGGGCCATGGGTTCAATCCCTGGTCCAGGAAGATTCCACAAGACTCAGAGCAACAAAGCCCGTGAGCCGCAACTACTGAAGCTCATGCATCTTTAGAGCCTGTGCTCTGCAGCGAGAGAAGCCACTGGAAAGAGAAGCCCACGCACCACATTGAAGAATAACCCTTGCTTGCCACAGCTAGAGAAAGCCTGCGTCCAGCAACAAAGACCCAGCGTAGCCAAAAGTGAGTAAAATTTTAAAGAAAGGGAAAGAGCCAGATGCAAAGTCCCAGCTGTTATCTCCCAGCAGAGTCAGGCCAGCACCACTCTCCCAGCACAGATGTGTGACAATCCACAGTACTGCCAACCAAGAAAGCTCACCAAGCCTCGGAATCCATAGCCTTTACGGGGGCGCCATCATTTAAACCTGGTCAGCACCCCCACGGGATTGACTTGTCTCCAGCTCCTCCAGAGGTTAACTGATAACCGTTCTACGGAAAGCCCCCACCCTAAATCACATTGTTGGTGTGACTCAAAACCTCCAGGCAAACCAGAGAAGCTCCCATCAAGCATGACATCCCAAGGGCTTAGGAGTCTCCCCCAAGAAGTTGAGGAAAAAGGCCAGACTCTCTCTGGGCAAGGTTGAATTCTTTATACACATTCTGCCACTCGTTCCAGCCGTTTCTCTTCCCTGGGCCCCATCAGTCTGTGTGTAAGTGTGTTAGGCCGGCAGTCGTGTCCAACTCTTTGCGACTCCATGGACTGTAGCCTGCCAGGCTCCTCTGTCCATGGAATTCTCCAGGCTAGAATACTGGAGTGGGTTGCCATTTCCTACTCCAGAGGATCTTCCTGACCCAAGGATTGAACCTGGGTCTCCTGCATTGCAGGCAGTTTCTGTACCGTTTGAGCCACCAGGGAAGCCCATCAATCTGGACAGACTCAATTCCTCAGCCCATTTGTCTTTTCTCGATCAGATGCCACTTCCAAACCCTAATCTAGATAAGCCCTGAGTCCTTGGAGTCCACCAGTGACGTGGGTAGGAGTTAGCAAAAATAGGGTTAGTGTACCTCTCTGAAATCTTCCACGTAGATGATGTCTAGACGCCTTAAGTACAAGACAAACCTGATTCACTGTTTCTTTTCAGATAATCATGAGATTTTGTCATCTAAAATGCAGGTCATGCGCAGATATAACATGAATCTGTCATATTATTTTAGGATGTTCAAAGTGAGAGTGAGACCGTAAAGAAAGCTGAGCGCCAAAGAATGGATGCTTTGAACTGTGGTGCTGGAGAAGACTCTTGAGAGTCCCTTGGACTGCAGGGAGATCCAAACAGTCCATCCTAAAGGAAGTCAACTCTAAATACTCATTGGGCATCCAGACCTGATGCTAAAGCTGAAGCTCCAATACTCTGGCCAAATGATGTGAAGAGCCGACTCATTTGAAAAGACTCTGATGATGGGAAAGATTGAAGGCAGGAGGAGAAGGGGATGACAGAGGATGAGATGGTTAGAGAGCATCACTTACTCAGTGGACATGAATTAAAGCAAATTTTGGGAGATTGTGGAGGAGAGAGGGGTGCTGCAGTCCGCGGGGTCACCAAAAGAGTCAGACATGACTCAGCAACTAAACAACTTCTTAATATTCTCCAAAATTCTAAGATGGTTTCAAGAGAGAGTTAAGGAAAGAGAGGTGGACCAGATGCTCTGGGAAAAATAAAAATGACAAAAAAAAAAAAAAAAGATGTTCAACCTCACTAGGAACTGCAGAAACAGAAATTAAAAACAACAGTACAGTTTCCTAGGAGGGTTTTGAACAACTCAGGGAGGTGGTCTCCACTCATTTCAAGTGAGGAAACCTTTTCACTTATAACTCCCAGGGTTTACCTCGAAATGGACATGATTCTGATTTGGTGTGTGTGTGTTTTTTTTAATGATAGCAAAATAATACCATTATACCAACAAAAGTGGCAGGTATTGGGGGATTTAATAAAAGCGTGGTACCCAGGGTTTATTGAAATCATAACTCATGGCAGTCTTAAGAGATGACAGTCACTTTTTCTTTGCCATTGGTCACATGGAGATTTCATTTGGAGAAATCAGAGCCAACAACCAGACTGAGTTTTGCAAGAGGAAATTATTCCATCTCCATATCACCCAGACACTTCCTTCCCTGGGTTTCCCCCCCTCTGCCCACACCCAGACCTGCCTGTTCACATTACCACTGAAGTTGGGCAATAGAACTTAAAAGCTATCAAAACCTGGGTACCTATTTATTAGCAGACCTTCCACCTTCCCTGCCCAGAGAAAACTCAGATTTGGAGGTTCAGTGAAGAACTTCATGGCTGGATTGTCCTCTGAAATGAAGCTGAAACCACCTAGCATCACCTGTGAACACACATAGGCAAGATGGAATGTCCTAGGCATCTTCACCTTTTACCTGCTGAAGGACATGTTTTTATTCCATACACCAAAGGCCATTTCCTATCTCCTTCCATTCTCAGTGTCCTCCTATTCCCCCAGGAAAGAGGAAAGTTCAGAACTGAACTTGAAACTTTCAGCATTGCAGAAACACCATAAGGCATTTCATTCCCTTGTGAATTGGTCTATCCAGAGCTTACCTCCCAAAGTCACAGCTCTGCAAAACGTCAGGGATGCAGGGTGAGCGAGGGCCACCATTTGCCAGAAATACAGGAGATCCCTTGGAAGGTTCTGCAATCATTCTGAATGAGATGAAAAGGTGGAAATGCTTGCATTGGGATCCTTAAGACTTCTGGACCCATTTCCCAGAATTAATGCAAGATTTGATAACATTTCCCTGGGCAACACTGTTGTTGATCTGTCGCTTAGCAGTGTCCAACTCTTTGCGACCCCACGGCCTGCAGAGCTCCAGACTTCCCTGTCCTTCACTATCTCCCAGAGTTCATGCAAATTTATGTCCACTGAGTCAGTGATGTAATCCAACCCTCTCATCCTCTGCCACCTCTTTCTCCATTTGCCTTCAATCTTTCCCAGCATCAGGGTCTTTTCCAATGTGTTATCTCTTCACATCAGGTGGCCAAAGTATTGGAGCTTCAGCATCAGTCCTTCCAATAAGCATTCGAGGTTGATTTCCTTTAGGAGTGACTGGTTTGATCTCCTTACTGTCCAAAGGGACTTAGAAGAGTCTTCTCCAGCACCACAGTTCCAAAGCATCAATTCTTCGGTGCTCAGCCTTCCTTATGTCCAACTCACATCCACACGTGATGACTGGAAAAAACACAGCTTTGACTATATGGCCAGCACCGTCTTGACCATCAAAGAAGTTCACCAAAACATTTTAATCAAACAGCAAGTCGATATGAAACAGAAATGCTGGCAAATTATGTGGAGCTTCTTTTATAAATGGGTCTAACTCATTACAATGGTATGTTTTGCCCCAAGCCTCTGAAACTAACAAGCTGGGTCTGTGGCTGGCAGGGAGGACGACTGACACAGGCTTTGCTGTGAATTCCTGTCTCTGTCCTCCTGGGAGCTGTTTGACCCCACGTGGATGGGGACAGGCTGGGCGCCACCACCGCATGCCTATTCCAGCACAGATGAGGATGTCTGAGACGCTGCCTTTCATCCACAGTTTCCCTGCCCTTTGCCAACATGAGGTCCTCTGGGAACCTCCACACCCATCATGCTGAAAGGAGCAATGCCTGGGATCCTCCTGACATTCACACTCCTGGCTCAGACTTGCTGAGGCTGCTGTCAGTTGCCAAAGAGAGAGGTCAGGCTGGGGGAAATACACAGGGGGACCCTGGAAAACCCCACCCCTTCAGCCACAGTGCCAGGTGCATTTGAGGCTGCCAAGGCGAGGGTCCCCCCTCATCCATGCAAGCACAGAGGCAGGAGGAGGCTGCCTTCCAGGCTTGTGTGTCTTGCAAATGTATTTGGTGACCGACCAATCTTCGTGGAGGATGTTACAGACTCCTCAAATCTATGCTGAAGCNGACAGTCACTTTTTCTTTGCCATTGGTCACATGGAGATTTCATTTGGAGAAATCAGAGCCAACAACCAGACTGAGTTTTGCAAGAGGAAATTATTCCATCTCCATATCACCCAGACACTTCCTTCCCTGGGTTTCCCCCCCTCTGCCCACACCCAGACCTGCCTGTTCACATTACCACTGAAGTTGGGCAATAGAACTTAAAAGCTATCAAAACCTGGGTACCTATTTATTAGCAGACCTTCCACCTTCCCTGCCCAGAGAAAACTCAGATTTGGAGGTTCAGTGAAGAACTTCATGGCTGGATTGTCCTCTGAAATGAAGCTGAAACCACCTAGCATCACCTGTGAACACACATAGGCAAGATGGAATGTCCTAGGCATCTTCACCTTTTACCTGCTGAAGGACATGTTTTTATTCCATACACCAAAGGCCATTTCCTATCTCCTTCCATTCTCAGTGTCCTCCTATTCCCCCAGGAAAGAGGAAAGTTCAGAACTGAACTTGAAACTTTCAGCATTGCAGAAACACCATAAGGCATTTCATTCCCTTGTGAATTGGTCTATCCAGAGCTTACCTCCCAAAGTCACAGCTCTGCAAAACGTCAGGGATGCAGGGTGAGCGAGGGCCACCATTTGCCAGAAATACAGGAGATCCCTTGGAAGGTTCTGCAATCATTCTGAATGAGATGAAAAGGTGGAAATGCTTGCATTGGGATCCTTAAGACTTCTGGACCCATTTCCCAGAATTAATGCAAGATTTGATAACATTTCCCTGGGCAACACTGTTGTTGATCTGTCGCTTAGCAGTGTCCAACTCTTTGCGACCCCACGGCCTGCAGAGCTCCAGACTTCCCTGTCCTTCACTATCTCCCAGAGTTCATGCAAATTTATGTCCACTGAGTCAGTGATGTAATCCAACCCTCTCATCCTCTGCCACCTCTTTCTCCATTTGCCTTCAATCTTTCCCAGCATCAGGGTCTTTTCCAATGTGTTATCTCTTCACATCAGGTGGCCAAAGTATTGGAGCTTCAGCATCAGTCCTTCCAATAAGCATTCGAGGTTGATTTCCTTTAGGAGTGACTGGTTTGATCTCCTTACTGTCCAAAGGGACTTAGAAGAGTCTTCTCCAGCACCACAGTTCCAAAGCATCAATTCTTCGGTGCTCAGCCTTCCTTATGTCCAACTCACATCCACACGTGATGACTGGAAAAAACACAGCTTTGACTATATGGCCAGCACCGTCTTGACCATCAAAGAAGTTCACCAAAACATTTTAATCAAACAGCAAGTCGATATGAAACAGAAATGCTGGCAAATTATGTGGAGCTTCTTTTATAAATGGGTCTAACTCATTACAATGGTATGTTTTGCCCCAAGCCTCTGAAACTAACAAGCTGGGTCTGTGGCTGGCAGGGAGGACGACTGACACAGGCTTTGCTGTGAATTCCTGTCTCTGTCCTCCTGGGAGCTGTTTGACCCCACGTGGATGGGGACAGGCTGGGCGCCACCACCGCATGCCTATTCCAGCACAGATGAGGATGTCTGAGACGCTGCCTTTCATCCACAGTTTCCCTGCCCTTTGCCAACATGAGGTCCTCTGGGAACCTCCACACCCATCATGCTGAAAGGAGCAATGCCTGGGATCCTCCTGACATTCACACTCCTGGCTCAGACTTGCTGAGGCTGCTGTCAGTTGCCAAAGAGAGAGGTCAGGCTGGGGGAAATACACAGGGGGACCCTGGAAAACCCCACCCCTTCAGCCACAGTGCCAGGTGCATTTGAGGCTGCCAAGGCGAGGGTCCCCCCTCATCCATGCAAGCACAGAGGCAGGAGGAGGCTGCCTTCCAGGCTTGTGTGTCTTGCAAATGTATTTGGTGACCGACCAATCTTCGTGGAGGATGTTACAGACTCCTCAAATCTATGCTGAAGCCCTAACCCCCATGTGACTGTGTTTGGAGATGGGCCCCCTAGAAGGTAATTAAGGTTAAAAGAGGTCATAAGGGGGCTTTCCAGGTGGCTCAGGGGTAAAGAATCTGCCTGCCAAGCAGCAGATGTGTGCTCTAGCCCTGGGTCAGGAAGATCCCTGAAGAAGGAAATGGCAACTCACTCCAGTATTCTTGCCTGGAGAATTCCATGGACAGAGGAGGCTGGTAGGATAACAAACAAGTCTATGGGGTCGAAAAGAGTCAGATATAACTTAGTGATTAAACGACAAGAGCAAAGTGAGCTTTGGTTATGGACACTTTGATTTCAGACTTCTGGCTTCCAGAGCTGTAGGAGAGTAACTTTTTGCTGTTCTGAGCCACTCTGTGGTCTTTTGTTATGGAAGCTACAGGAAGCTAAGCCAGGAGGAATATGTAATTATGGGGCAGAGATGTAAGGGCCCCAGGCAGTTAAGGCTGTTTCATCCAGTGGGAACAGCAAGGGCAGCTGCTGATATCCTGAGGTCTAAGTGCCCTGGATTTAATGTATGGGCCAAACAGAGTCACTACGAGAGTAGCTCTTCCTCTGCAATCAGCCATTGCTAGCTTGACCCTCACTCAGACCAAAGCAAAGCTCCAGCTTCTGTCTTCCCTTTTGAGCCTCAAGACCACATGTTGGAGGCTTCCTATGGACCTGCTCTCGCGATATTTCCAAGTCTGGTGGTTTACTGCACCAATACACTGAAAAAGAGCCATCATGCATCAAGTCACATTTTCTCACTCAACAGCCCCACTTCCGGTCATCAGGCTCAAGGAGTCACTCAGGACACAGGAGACCCAGTGACCTGCTGGCCTCACAGGCTGGCCAGTCCACTCATGGCAGGGAAACCACAGCCCCTCAAAGGAGCAGGAAACTGCCAAAGAAAATGGTATTTTTGGAGAGGTTTTAGTGACAGGGCCAAATGCTTTTGTTATGTATCTGTGTTTTGATAAGTAAACAAAGCTGGTGGCCACAAAAGACTGCATATGCAATTAAAAAGAAAAAGAAAATTTAAAAACTCATATATCTTGTTAATTGTGCTATGGTTATAGAAGATGTTATCAGTGGGTGCAACCATTAGGATGGCTATTATGAAAAAGACAGAATATAGCGAGTGTTGGCGAGGACGTGGAGAAATTAGGACCTTGTGTTTTGCTGCTGGGAGTATAAAATGGTGCAGCCACCGTGGCAAACAGCGTGTGCCAAAGAACTAAACATAGAATGACCCTGTGATCCAGCAATTCCACTCTGGGTATATACCCAAAAGAAGTGATAGCTAGGTCTTGGAGAGATATTTATACACCCACGTTTATAACAGCATCATTCGCAATAGCCAAGAGGTAAAGCAACTCAAGCGTCCATCAACAAATGAATAAAGAAAATGTAGTGCAGCCACACGATGGACTGTTATTCAACCTCAAAAAGGAAGGAAATTCTGACACAAGCTACGACACAGACGAACCTTGAAGCCACTGTGATAAGTGAGATAAGCCAGTCTCAGAAGGGTGAATACTGGATGCTTCCACTTACGTGAGATCTTTAGCAGAGTTGATTCAGAGACAGAAAGTAGAACGGCTGTGAGCAAGGGCTTGGAGGAAGGAAGATGGGCGTTCTGATTTAATGAGTCTGGTGTTTTAGTTTTGCAAGATGAAAGAATTTGCAAAGATGGATAGCAGGGATGGCTGCATAACAATGTGAATGTATGTAACAACACTGAGTGGGACACTTAAGATGATGCAAAGTTTATGCTGTATTTATTTTACATGACTTTTTAAAAATAAGGGAATTCTCTTGGTTAGGCAGCCAAGTGGTTAGGACTTGGTGCTTTCACTGCCTTGGCCAGGATTCAATCCCTGGTTGGGGAACTAAGATCCTGCAAGCTTTGCAGTGTGGCCCAAAAGTAAAAATAAATAAAAATGATATTGTCATGGGAAAACTGAGGGAAGGTAATTGAGAACTATCCATACTAGCTTTGCAACTTGCATGAGCCTAAAATTATTTCCAGATAAAAAGCTTAAAAATAATAGTAAAATGAGCAAACCCTGTGAAGGGTAAAAATGTGTTTATAAGTGCACAGGAAAGAATTACAAATGTTTTTAGGCATGGGATCTGGGGAAAACATTTTTTCCTTTTTTCTTCTAACCTTCTAGACTGTATTATTATAATTAGGAGGGAAAACTCTCAGTTTTAAAAAGCCTTCTGCTACTTTTCCAATCAAATATAAAAATGTGAGTCTCTTTTGATATTTAAGGGCCAAAGCAGAGCCTCATTGTTAGATCTCTAGCAACTCACTTTTTAATAAACAAATATGTATAGATTTATGTCTATAAACACAAATAAGTTTGTATTGAAGGAATTATTAACATAATCACCATCCCTCTAATCAGTGGTGAGATGAAACCAGAGCAATGGCTGGAAAGAAAACAAAGGCATCAGTCCCAGTCCAAGCTAAGGACGGGATGGTCTGTGCTGAACTGTTCTATCAGTGTCATGAGCGGACTGGTGGCCTTGTCATTGATGACCAGCAAGCTTTTCTATGAAGTTCAATCACAACATGGGAGCACTGGTATCTTTCATCAGACTCCTCTGTCCCTTTCTACCCATCGCAACCCACCCCACAAAATGCAGAGACAGAAGAAATGTCATTTCTTCCCCAGAAGAAATGTCATTTTGAGTAAAATTCTCATTTCCAGTTGACTGGCTATTGTAGGTTAAATTTGATCCCTCTTCCTCTAAGAGATAAAAGCCACCCGTAGGACTTCAGAATGTGACTTTATTTGGAGATTATGACAGAATTCCCAGAGAGATAATTAAGTTAAGATGGGGTTGTTAGGATGGGCCTTAATCCAAAATGATTGGTGTTCTTAAAAGAGGGAATTTGGGTACAAGGACAGACATGCACAGAGGGGAGGTGATGTGAAGATGGAGGGTGACAGCCGACCGCAAGCCAAGGAGCGCCTGAGGCCACGAGAAGCTGGGAGAGAGGCTTGGAGCGGGTTCTCCACAAGAGCCTGCAGAGGAAATGAAACCTGCCGCCTCCATGAACTCAGACTTGTGGCCTCCAGAACTGTAAGACTGTATGCCTGTTGTTTAAGCCTCCCAGCCCGGGGTATACACGAGAGCCCGTGAAAACACACACACTGGCCTTCGTTGCATTTTCCAAGCCAGCTGTTTTCCTGACAAGCCCACATCAGGCCACCAAAGGGTAAGCTCTGCATTTGGATCAGCCATTGTGAAACCCTCCTTTCCAGACCCAAATCTAAAACAGCTGTTTACAAGTTTGTCATCTGTGTCCCTCCAGCCCTTTTGCCTTATTATTTTCCAGTCTGGTGAATTGCTTGTGAAAAAACTGACTTATAACACTAATACCTGCCCAGAAGTCCCCTCCCCAAATTCTACCTTGCTGCAGCCCAGAGCAAGGACCACAGGGCCTGATGACCTTCAAGATCTGAGATGTTGGCCACACTGGGAGGCTAAAGGCAGGACATGCGACCTTGTGGTAACCTTGCTAACCCATAGTCATACAGCTTGGCATCTCCTAGGTCAGTGGGGTCACAGGCACAGCCCTGGATCAGGGCTCCAGGTTATTGCTGTGGGAGAGCTGGATGGTGGCTTCAAACCCACAGCTGTGGCTTGGCCCAGAATCAGGGGAATTCACAGCCCATACACCACAATGGGGAGGGTGGTTGGTGGGTCCAAATCAGATCACAAGCTCCAACTCTGTGTGGTTTGGCAACATGCAAAACTGGCAATACGAATACCTCCAAACCTCATACCTCCCCTCATACCTCCCCCAACCACTAGCTCTTTGAAAGTGGTGCCTGTTGCTTCTCTGAGCTTGGAGGGATGGGTACAGGAGAGGGAAACAACTTGCTGTGCCCTTTCCTCTCTGAACTACTAAATTCTTGGGCAATCTCAATATACGTCAAGTCCAGCCAAAGGTCCGATCTTAAAATCGGTGAGATCTCCATTCATTACATTATTCAACAAATGTTTGCTGAGCGCCTATTATGTTCCAGGTACAGTTGGTATGGGCAATACAAGGTGAGAAAGATAAGATTCCGAAGCTTGAAGAACAGCTGGGGTGAGAAGGGCAAGATGCATGCAGAAGTAGACACCTACAAACTAACAAAAGTTAAGTGATGAGGATATGCACCAACAGTTACAGGAGAATCAGAGCGGGGCATTATGGTTGAATATGGATGTGAGAGTTGGACTGTGAAGAAAGCTGAGCGCGGTGTACGTGTCAGTTACTTAGTCAGGTCTGACTCTCTGCAGCCCCATAGGTATATGGGGGCTTCCCAGGTGGCTCTAGAGGTAAAGAACCTGCCTGCCAGTGTAGGAGACATAGGAGACACAGGTTTGATCTTTGAATTGGGAAGATTCCCTGGAGAAGGAAATGGCACCCACTCCAGTATTCTTGCCTGGAGAATCCCATGGACAGAGGAGCCTGGCGGGCTACAGTCCATAAGGTTGCAGAGAGTCAGACACGACTGAAGCAATTTAGCTCACATAGGTATAAGCATTCTACTGATGCTGTTCTCTGAAGAAACCTGACTCATACACTCTCCTTAGAAGGACCATGTGTCCTGTGGCCAGGAGCAACCCCTAAAATCAAGGTGTTGTCAGGACTGAGTGAAATTCTGGAGGTGCTGTTTGCCTGCCTTTTCAGCTTTTAGTGGTTGCCTGGATTCCTTGGCTTGTGGCCACTTCAAAGTACAAGACTCCCATCTCTGCTTCCTTCACCACACCCCCTTTTTCTCAGTCTAAGCTTCCATTCCATTTGGAAGAACCTTTGTGATTAGACTGAGCCCATCTAAATAATCCAGGATACTCTCCCCTTGATAACATCCTTATATCCTTAATTTAAACACATCTGTAAAGTTCTTTGCCCTACAGAGTAACATTCATAGGTTCTGGGGTTTAGGATGTGGATATCTTGGGGGGGGACATTCAGTTCAGTTCAGTCGCTCAGTCGTGTCCGACTCTTTGCGACCCCATGAATTGCAGCACGTCAGGCCTCCCTGTTCATCAACTCCTGGAGTTCACTCAAACTCACATCCATTGAGTTGGTGATGCCATCCAGCCATCTCATTCTCTGTCGTCCCCTTTTCTTCCTGCACCCAACCCCTCCCAGCATCAGGGTCTTTCCCAGTGAGTCAACTCTTCACATGAGGTGGCCAAACTACTGGAGTTTCAGCTTCAGCATCATTCCTTCCAAAGAACACCCAGGGCCGATCTCCTTTAGAATGGACTGGTCAGATCTCCTTGCAGTCCAAGGGACTCTCAGGAGTCTTCTCCAACACCACAGTCCAGAATTTCACTCAGTCCTGACAACACCTTGATTTTAGGGGTTGCTCCTTGCCACAGGACACATGGTCCTTCTAAGGAGAGTGTATGAGTCAGGTTTCTTCAGAGAACAGCATCAGTAGAATGCTTATACCTATGTGAGCTAAATTGCTTCAGTCGTGTCTGACTCTCTGCAACCTTATGGACTGTAGCCCGCCAGGCTCCTCTGTCCATGGGATTCTCCAGGCAAGAATACTGGAGTGGGTGCCATTTCCTTCTCCAGGGAATCTTCCCAATTCAAAGATCAAACCCATGTCTCCTATGTCTCCTACATTAGCAGGCAGGTTCTTTACCTCTAGAGCCACCTGGGAAACCCTCATATACCTATGGGGCTGCAGAGAGTCAGACCTGACTAAGCAACTAACACACACACACACATACACACACACACACACACACACGCACACACCTATATATAGAAAGAAACTGAGGGAGAGAGATTTATCATAAGGAATTGGGGACTGAGAAGTTCCACCATTTGCCCTCTGCAAGCTGGAAACCCAGGAACGCTACTGATATAATTTAGTCTAAGTCCAAAGACAGGAGAACCCGGGACCATCTGGTGTATAAACCCCAATTCAAAGGCCAGAGTAGATGAGATGGGATGTTCCCGCTCTGGCACTGAGGCAGGGATGAAAGGGGAGACTCTATCCTTCCTTGACCTGTTGTTCTATTTGGGATTGGATAATGCCCACCCATTTTGGGGAGGACCATCTGCTTCACTGAGTCCACTTCCATTTCAATGAGAATCTCATCTGGAACCACCCTCACAGACATACTCCAAATAAAACAGAATCTGGGCACCCCATGGCCAGACAGATTGACAGGTAAAATTAATCATCATAAACAAGACAGACATTTTTAACTCTTTGCACCGTGAATATCTGTCCATCCACTGTAGTGTATCCAAAAGAGTGGCCCATGAGACTTGCGGAAGTCAGAAACTCATTTTTAAAGGGACTTGCCGTAACCTGCTTCTGCCTGGCCCCAGCAGGATTTCCCACACCACGCAGGCAGGTCTGTGCCAGGGGGCTGCAGAGGACGTGCATGTCTCTTCAAGCCTGAGTAAAAGTGAGAGCAGTTTTTAAAAGCAAAGAGTCTCCAACTTCCTATAAAATAGAACAATGGGCAAGTTAGACATCTGACATTAAAAAAAAAAAAAGTGTTTGGAGAAAAAGCCAAGAACAGATGGCAAAGAAGAGAGTACTTGATTGTCACGAAAGGCTTAAGAAAGGAAGGAGGTTGTTCAGCGATGGAGAATGGGGAGTTGCCTTGTCACTCAAAAGAGCAATGGAAATGTTGAAAGATCTGCACGCTGGACAATTAATTGTGAGCATGATGGCTGAAGTGTTACAGTCAGATGGAAATGGACTTGAATGCCAGGGAAATTTCTGTGAAAACTTGCCAAGAATTTTGATTGATGAACTTAAAGCTAAAAAGCCTTGGCATTTGCTCAGATTGTTCAAGGAGGGGTTGAAGAAATGAAAGAGCACACATGTTTTTGAGAAAAATAGTAACTGATCATGGAACATGGTGTTTCTATTATGATCCAGAAGCTAAGTGTCAATATTCATGGTGGAAAACTTCAACATCCCTAAGACTTGGGAAAAATGCCCCATTTCAAAAGCAAAAGGGAAGTGTTCCTTTCTTCCTTTCACGATGGTGTCATCGTTCATGCTCAGTGCAGCCCACAAAAGCTGAGAGTTGATCATATTTTTTCACGCACAAACACAAAAGTCACTGGGAAATGTCAAATACTTCTTTAATAAGACTGACTGTGATTTGCTTCTCAACTATGCCATTGCCTTGCTTCAGCCCTTCCTTTGTTCTGTCTCATAGTTTCAGATGAAAGAGGTTATTTAACTCCTTGATTGCCAGTCTGTGTCACCAGATAAAATACCCAGTGGGGTTTGGTTATTCAAATGCGTTTTCAGCATTTATTATTTTATTTTCTGGCTGTGCTGGGCCCTCGTTGCTGCACATGGGCTTTCTCTTGTGAAGCACAGGTTCTAAAGGTTCAGGCTTCAGGAGCTGCTTTGTGGCCTGTGGAATCTTCCCGGGCCAGGGATCGAACCCATGTCCCCTGCACTGGCAGGCAGACTCTTAGTCACTGGACCATCAGGAAAGTCCTAAAATAGTTTTAAACCTGCTCACAGAGGAATTGGACTTGGCACTGTCGGTGACATTCAAAAGAACGTAATGAATCACGGTTCCTTGGAAACATGACCGATTCTAGGACTGAAGCAGGAAAAACCTGAGATGCGTATGGAGCATCATAGAATGACAGAAAGCAAGGGAGTGCTCAAAAAGCGAAAGGGAGGAAGCGTGCCAATGGAACACAGAGCCAACCTGAAAAAGTTCTCAATGGCCAAGTCAGGAATAATTTGGGCAACAAAATAAATCACGTGTACTGAATTATAACCTAAAGGAGATATATCTCTTTTCCCCCATTTGTTTGTTTATTCAGCCACTTATTGATATCAGCATGGACTCATGGCTTATAAGTTTATACTTGAGGTTATAATTCAGTAGAGGGAGCTTGGTTCCCCCTCTTCTCCGTCACTAGCTCCCAAAAACTGGAGTAGCTGCTGCTGCTGCTGCTAAGTCGCGTCAGTCGTGTCTGACTCTGTGCGACCCCATAGACGGCAGCGCCCAAGGCTCCCCCGTCCCTGGGATTCTCCAGGCAAGAACACTGGAGTGGGTTGCCATCTCCTTCTCCAGTGCATGAAAGTGAAAAGTGAAAGTGAAGTTGCTTAGTCGTGTCCGACTCTTAGCGACCCCATGGACTGCAGCCCACCAGGCTCCTCCCCCCATAGGATTTTCCAGGCAAGAGTACTGGAGTGGGGCGCCGTCACCTTCTCTGAGAGTAGAGAAAGGAGAAAACAGTAACTAGACACCAAAGAAGCCTGGCAACTCTACCTTAAGCAAATGATCGAGGTTCTCATCACGCTGCCCTGTGGCTCCCAGGCACACCCTGATACAGTGTGATGAGAAGGGCACTTCTTCTCTGTGGCGTTCCTTACAAAGCTCCATAGTCCAGTCTAATCATGAGAAAGCCAATAGAAAAATCCATGTTAGGAGGCATTCTACAGGACACCTGGCCAGTACTCCTTGAGACTCTCAAAAGACTGAGGAACTGCCACTGATCAGAGGAGACTGGGAAGACGTGATAATGAGATGCAATGTGCTATCCTAGACTAGATCCTGGGACAGAAAATGTCCAGTTAATGGGAAAACTGATGCGCTTTCCATAACATCTGGAGATGCGTTAATGGTAATACACCCGTGCCAGTTTCTTAATGTGACAAAAATATGCTGATAATGTAAGATGTATAACAATGGGAGAAATGGGGTGAAGATTATACAGGTAAGGAGAATTGTCTGTAGTATCTTTGTGATTTTTTCTGTAAATCTAAAAATTTTCCAAAATAAAAGATCCATTAAGGACTTCCGTGGTGGTCCTGTGGTTGGAATCTACCTGCCAAGGCAGGGGACCTGGGTTCAGTCTCTGGACTGGGAAGATTCCACACGCCCCAGGCCACTAAGTCTGTGCACCGCAACCACTGAAGGGTTCTAGAGCCATGCTCCACAGCAAGAAAAGCCGCCGCAGCGAGATGCCTGAGCAGCTAGTGAGCAGCCCCCACTCGCCGCAACTAGGGAAGAGCCTGCACACAGCCGCAAAGACCCACGCAGCCAAAGTAACACAAAATAAAACCCTTCTTTAAGAGTCAATTAAAAACAGAATATTATGAATTCTAAGAGAGACACCAAATGGAACCCCCCAAAGCATTTTGAAAAATGGCAGCTATGCTAGAACACGAGTCTAGTTTCCCAAGGGGCTGAAATCAGTAGGTTTTGTTTTATTTCAGCAAGGAGTCTCTTCCTAAAGAGTAGGGCAGCTTTCCACAGCTCTTCACTGCAGATTAAGAACGAGGACCCAGGCCCTTGATTTTGGTGCTTTGCACAACAGCATAGCACGGCTGTCACAGGAGAGCTGACATGTCTCTAGCACTTGCTTTGTATCAGACTTTTCTAAGGGTCTTTCATATATTAACTATTTCACCCTCATTTACTTCTTACCTCAAATTTCTATTTATAGAGATGATTCTGGATTTTCTGCATCTTCCTGTACACCCTGCTAAACTGCATGAATGGAGAGTGGGTTTCTTTGGGAGGGGGAGCTAACAGGATTTGTGAAAGGACAAGACATGGGATGTGAGGGGGAGAGTGTGGTCCAGGAAGCGAATTGGACAAGGAGACATCAGTGATGCCCTTCACTACAAGAAGGAGCCCAGGAGAAGCTGGTCTGAAGAATGAGATCACTTGTTTTGGGAGACACTGAGTGGAGTACGATCTTTTCCTGGGGCTTGATAAATGTGCTTGAAGTTCAGAGCATATTCTTACTGAAGACAGAGTTTTAGGATGAACAGTATGTTGATCCATGGATTTTGTGGAGAATCAAGATTTCATAAACCCCTGGAAATCAGTCCTGAATAGTCATTGGAAAGACTGATGCTGAAGCCGAAACTCTCAATACTTTGACCACCTGATGCGAAGAACTGACTCATTGGAAAAGACCCTGATGCTGGGAAAAATTGAAGGCAGGAGGAGAAGGGGATGACAGAGGATGAGATGGTTGGATGGCATCACTGACTCAATGGACATGAGTTTGGGTGAACGGGAGTTGGTGATGGACAGGGAGGCCTGGCGTGCTGCAGTTCATGGGGTCACAAAGAGTCGGACACGACTGAGTGACTGAACTGAACTGAACTGGACACAGTATTCTCACAATTCAGCATCCGCCCCAGATTGTCTCTCTCCCTCTATGTCTATGTCAGGGACTTCCGTAGTGGTCCAGCAGTTAAGAACCCACCCACCCATGCAGGGGACAGGTTTGATCCCTGGTCTAGGGAGATCCCACTTCCCGCGGGACAACTAAGCCTGCGTGCCACAGCTGCTGAAGGCTGTGCACCCTACAGCCCCTGCTCTGTGACAGGAGAAGCCAGCACAACGAGAAGGCCCCGCACTGCAACCAGAGAGCAGCCCCCACTTGCTGCAACTAGAGAAAGCCCTCACAGCAGCAAAGACCCAGCGAGCAGTTTAAAAAGAAAAAAGCTCATGTCAGAAGGTCAAAAAAAGCATCAACCTGGCCCCAGGGTCTGCCTTCCTTGGGGTGAACCTGCCACTCACTCCAGATGTGGTTTCCTCTCTTTCCCTCCCCCGCCCCCAAGCGTCCCAGAGTTTTCAATCAAAACATCACTTCCTGATATCCTCAGTTCTCAACATCCTGAGACTTCAGAGAGTTGACTCCCCTCTGGTGCCCAAGACTCCGTGCTGGGTCCAGACTTGCCAGGTTATTAGCCCTGGTGATGGCAGAAGAGAGCCCTTAATGAGTCTAGTGCATCCTATATTGTCTCCCTTGAAATTCACATCCACCTCAGTTCAGTTCAGTTCCGTCGCTCAGTCGTGTCTGACTTTGCGACCCCATGAATCGCAGCACGCCAGGCCTCCCTGTCCATCACCATCTCCTGGAGTTCACTCAGACTCACGTCCATCGAGTCCGTCATGCCATCCAGCCATCTCATCCTCTGTCGTACCCTTCTCCTCCTGCCCCCAGTCCCTCCCAGCATCAGGGTCTTTTCCAATGAGTCAACTCTTTGCATGAGGTGGCCAAAGTACTGGAGTTTCAGCTTTAGCTTCATTCCTTCCAAAGAAATCTCAGGGTTGATCCCCTTCAGAATATACTGGTTGGATCTCCTTGCAGTCCAAGGGACTCTCAGGAGTCTTCTCCAGCACCACAGTTCAAAAGCATCAATTCTTCAGTGCTCAGCCTTCTTCACAGTCCAACTCTCACATCCATACATGACCACAGGAAAAACCATAGCCTTGACTAGGCGGACCTTAGTCGGCAAAGTAATGTCTCTGCTTTTGAATACACTATCTAGGTTGGTCATAACTTTTCTTCCAAGGAGTAAGAGTCTTTTAATTTCATGGCTGCAGTCACCATCTGCAGTGATTTTGGAGCCCCAAAAAAGAANTTGAGTCGGTGATGCCATCGAACCATCTCATCCTCTGTCGTCCCCTTCTCCTCCTGCCCTCAATCTTTCACACTGCAGTACTTCCTCCAAACTACCCCCATCCTCTCCCCCCACTCCCAGAGCATTCTTCTCGGCCTGAAAGAACAGATGACTTCATAGTGACTGGTTTCTAGGGAGATGCCAAGAGTTTACTACCCATCTGCTCCCTGGGGGTGGGGGACAATGGCCTGGATCTGTCCTGGTGACCCCTCAGGAAACCGACTTGTTTACAAGCAGCCATCTTCATGTCTTCCAAGCAGAGGCTCATAAATGCAACCGATTTTCCAATTCTACCATTTTCATTTGCATGGCCTATTTTCTCCAAAAGAGATTTCCCAGGGAGAAGGATGCTAAATTGCCTTATGTAACAGAAACAGATCTTCAGAAGGACTAATTATGTTCCCCCTTCGATATGCCTGCACCCACTCCCGCACCCCACCCAGCAACGCTGGCTGCCTGCAGGCCTCTTCGGTTTCCCTCTGATTCTCATGGGTGGGCAGTGTGCCCCTCATCCACATGTGCCTAGGGGCTGGTGGTGGAGCTGAAGCTTCTGGGGTCTTCTCTGCCCCCTCATGCTCAATCCATACCCTCCAAGGTGGATCCAGGAGGAAACCAGAGGCCCCAGAGGCAAGCAAATCCCACACAAAACAGTCTTTTCTCCTTAAAACATTTTCCAACCACCACACATGTGCATGGATGTTTTTCATAAAAACTGGATGCCTTGAATATGCACACCCGGACATCCCTGGTGGTCCAGTGGTAAAGAATCCACCTGCCAATGCAGGAGACATAGGAGATGCGGGTTCGATCCCTGGGTTAGGAAGATCCTATCTTGGATGAGATGGCTGGATGGCATCACCAACTTGATGGACATGGGTTTGGGTAAACTCCAGGAGTTGGTGATGGACAGGGAGGAGCAACGCTGGCTGCCTGCAGGCCTCTTCGGTTTCCCTCTGATTCTCATGGGTGGGCAGTGTGCCCCTCATCCACATGTGCCTAGGGGCTGGTGGTGGAGCTGAAGCTTCTGGGGTCTTCTCTGCCCCCTCATGCTCAATCCATACCCTCCAAGGTGGATCCAGGAGGAAACCAGAGGCCCCAGAGGCAAGCAAATCCCACACAAAACAGTCTTTTCTCCTTAAAACATTTTCCAACCACCACACATGTGCATGGATGTTTTTCATAAAAACTGGATGCCTTGAATATGCACACCCGGACATCCCTGGTGGTCCAGTGGTAAAGAATCCACCTGCCAATGCAGGAGACATAGGAGATGCGGGTTCGATCCCTGGGTTAGGAAGATCCTATCTTGGATGAGATGGCTGGATGGCATCACCAACTTGATGGACATGGGTTTGGGTAAACTCCAGGAGTTGGTGATGGACAGGGAGGCCTGGCATGCTGCAGTCCATGGGGTTGCAGAGAGTCGTACATGACTGAGCGACTGAACTGAACTGCACCTGGAGGAGGACGTGGCAACACACTGCAGTATTATTGCCTGGAGAATCCCCATAGACAAAGGAGCCTGGCAGGCTATAGTCCATGGGGTTGCAAAGAGTCAGACATGACTTAGTGGCTGAGCCCAAGCCCAAGCCCGTTACATAAAGGAAAGCCACAGAGGCCTGATTCTCCCATAGGAAACAAACAAATGAGTGGAGGATAAAAAGGGCTTGGCTCATAAATTAGGCCACTGAACCGGGACACTGTGGACTGTTCTAAACCCCACCTCTTTAAAGGCAGAAACCAAATGCACAGCTAAGTTTGTTGTTACAGCAAGATGAATAAAAAAAAGTCAACTACACAGGCGGCTCTAGTGGTAAAGAACACGCCTCTGCAGGGGACATACATGGCTTTGACCCCTGGGTTGAGAAGATTCCCTGGAAGAGGGCATGACAACCCACTCCAGTACCTGGAGAATCCCATGGACAGAGAAGCCTGGTGGGCTACAATTCACAGGGTCAAAGAGTCGGACATGACTGACTTAGCACACACATAGAGAAAGCTGATCTGATCTGAGGGGATTCTGACAAACCCACTTACAATAGGATTCTGCATGTCTGCATTCAGGACAGGATGAGGGGTGTGCAGAGTCCGGAGCTCTGGGCAGGGACTCACTAATCTTCAGGGTCATATGCGATAGTGACTTTCATGTGTCAAGTTGGCTAGGCCAGGGCACCCAGTGTCTGGTCAAACACCAGTCTACAGTTTGTGGTGAAGGTTTGTGTTAGATGAGAATGACATTTAAATTAGTAGGCTTTTGAGTAAAGCAGCTTATCCTCCACAATCTGGGTGGGTCTTGGGCAATCAGTTAAAGGGCTTCAGAGATGTTTGGTGGAAACCGACACAATAATGTAAAGCAAATATCCTTCGATTAAAAATAAATTTAATTAAAAAAAAAAAAAAAGAGAGAGAAGACTGAAATTCCCTGGGAAAGAAGGAATTCTGCCTCCAGAAGACTTGGGACTGGAGCTGAAACATAAACTCTTCCCTGGGTGTCCATGAATCTCTCTCTTTCTCTCTCTCTCTCTCTCTCACACACACACACACACACACTATTGATTCCATTTTTCTGGAGGATTCTGTCTAATGTTGAATGGTTTTATGAATACCTACAAGACCTTTCAGAACTAACACCCCAAAAAGATGTCCTTTTCATTATAGGGGACTGGAATGCTAAAGTAGGAAGTCAAGAAACACCTGGAATAACAGGCAAATTTGGCCTTGGAATGCAGAATGAAGCAGGGCAAAGACTAATAGAGTTTTGCCAAGAAAATGCACTGGTCATAGCAAACACCCTCTTTCAGCAACACAAGACAAGACTCTACACATGGACATCACCAGATGGTGAACACCAAAATCAGACTGATTATATTCTTTGCAGCCAAAGATGGAGAAGCTCTATACAGTCAACAAAAACAAGACCAGGAGCTGACTGTGGCTCAGATCATGAACTCCTTATTGCCAAATTCAGACTCAAATTGAAGAAAGTAGGGGAAACTGCTAGACCATTCAGATATGACCTAAATCAAATCCCTTATGATTATACAGTGGAAGTGAGAAATAGACTTAAGGGCCTAGATCTGATAGATAGAGTGCCTGATGAACTATGGAATGAGGTTCGTGACATTGTACAGGAGACGGGGATCAAGACCATCCCCATGGAAAAGAAATGCAAAAAAGCAAAATGGCTGTCTGGGGAGGCCTTACAAATAGCTGCGAAAAGAAGAGAGGCGAAAAGCAAAGGAGAAAAGGAAAGATATAAGCATCTGAATGCAGAGTTCCAAAGAATAGCAAGAAGAGATAAGAAAGCCTTCTTCAG
>SJYX01018905.1:40192-94397 GCA_006410675.1 Oreotragus oreotragus
ACAGTGAAGAAAGCTGAGCGCTGAAGAATTGATGCTTTTGAACTGTGGTGTTGGAGAAGACTCTTGAGAGTCCCTTGGACTGCAAGGAGATCCAACCAGTCCATTCTGAAGGAGATCAACCCTGAGATTTCTTTGGAAGGACTGAAACTCCAATATTCCAATTCTTTGGCCACCTCATGTGAAGAGTTGACTTATTAGAAAAGACCCTGATGCTGGGAGGGATTGGGGGCAGGAGGAGAAGGGGACAACAGAGGATGAGATGGCTGGATGGCATCACAGACTCGATGGACATGAGTTTGAGTGAACTCCAGGAGCTGGTGATGGACAGGGAGGCCTGGCGTGCTGCAATTCATGGGGTCGCAAAGAGTTGGACACGACTGAGCAACTGACCTGAACTGAACTTATGAGGACGTGACCCTGCCGTCACATCTGAAGACAGAGATTACTCAGCAGAGAGAGATCGGGAGAACGTTCTGGAAGAGAACAGGGTGTATACAGCCCTGCAAGCCAAGAGAGCCCAGAAGTCTGAAGGCCCATGGGACTGGGCAGGAAGCAAGAAGCAGGGGGGCGCCCCTGGCGGTCCAGTGGCTAAGACTCTGCACTTCCAATGCAGGGGCCACGGGTTCCATCCCTGGTTGGGGAACTAAGATCCCATGTGCCTCAGGGAGTGACCACATGAAAATTAAATAATAATAAGGGCAAGAAGCAGGGTGGTAGGGGTGGGGGAAGGGGCAGCTAAAAGATGAGGTTGGAGTTGCGGACAGAAGCCAGTCCGATCTGGGACAGGGTGGCCATGTCGCAGTTTGTCCTCCATGGGAAAGAAGCCTTTGAAGGCTATCAGGGGGCATTTAACAGGAGGCTTCCTGTGTGCTGTTTTGGATCTGTCAGGAACTCTCTGTTCCTTCTCCTGGGACTGAGGAATCCAGGCATTTCCTTCACTAGTGTTTCTATACGGAGATAAGTACCCTCTTCCTTCTTGTGAACCATACGGTAAAAGTGATTGTTTACAACTCTCTCTCTCTTTAATATGGANGGAACTCTCTGTTCCTTCTCCTGGGACTGAGGAATCCAGGCATTTCCTTCACTAGTGTTTCTATACGGAGATAAGTACCCTCTTCCTTCTTGTGAACCATACGGTAAAAGTGATTGTTTACAACTCTCTCTCTCTTTAATATGGATCGCCTATGTTTTGTAAGTCTGGAATTTTAATCTTTATCTTTGCTGAGAATAACTACCTTGTAAGACAGTATATATGCCCACTCACGTTTGCTCCATCAGAGCTCTGGCCCCCACGTCTTTCTTTCTCTTTCTTTCTTTCTCTCTCTCTCTCTCAGGCTATTTCTTTGGAGTGCAGAGGCCCTCTAAGTTCACTTTCCTGCCTGGGCTTCTAAGACCCTCTATAGAAGGCGCTCTGCACCTTCACCCCATCGGGAGGGCGCCTGAGGCCTCCGTGAACAGAGCAAGCCCCATGCCGGGGGTTTTATTGGCTTTCTATGTAAACCAAGGAATATCAGCCTCTTTCTCTCCTTTACTTTCTTATCATCGACTCTGGACCACCAGGTTCCAGTCCACTAAAGGACCTCAACAAAGGCTTCGAGCGGGGAAGCAATATGGTCTCGTTTGAGTGTGAATAGCTCACTCTGGGGAGAAGGCAATGGCACCCCACTCCAGTACTCTTGTCTGGAAAACCCCATGGATGGAGGAGCCTGGTGCGCTGCAGTCCATGGGGTCGCTAGGAGTCGGACATGACTGAGCGACTTCACTTTCACTTGTCACTTTCATGCATTGGCAAAGGAAATGGCAACCCACTCCAGTGTTCTTGCCTGGAGAATCCCAGGGATGGGGGAGCCTGGTGGGCTGCCGTCTCCGGGGTCACACTGAGTCNGATGGAGGAGCCTGGTGCGCTGCAGTCCATGGGGTCGCTAGGAGTCGGACATGACTGAGCGACTTCACTTTCACTTGTCACTTTCATGCATTGGCAAAGGAAATGGCAACCCACTCCAGTGTTCTTGCCTGGAGAATCCCAGGGATGGGGGAGCCTGGTGGGCTGCCGTCTCCGGGGTCACACTGAGTCAGAAACGACTGACGCAAACTTAGCAGCAGCAGCAGCTCACTCTGGCCCGTGTGCAGACAGTGTGTAGTCATGACTGCATTCATGCTGACGAAGAGGGGATAGTTAGGAGGCAGTGGCTGAGGTCCATGCAAGAGGTGATGGGGGTTGGACCAGGGCGGGAGGATGGGGCTGGGGAGCTTCAGGAGTCAAGCTGGCGGAAGGTGGTGACAGACTGGCTCTCAGAGGTGAGCTTGCCATGTGCATGCTCAGTCACTGGGTCACGTCCAGCTCTCTGCGACCCCATGAACTGTGGCCCACCAGGCTCTTCTGTCCACAGGATTTTTTCTTTTTAAGGCAAGAATATTGGAACAGGTTGCCATTTCCTTCTCCAGGGGATTTTTCTTGACACGGGGATTGAACCTGCATCTCCCTCATTTCTGGCAGGTTCTTCACCACTGAGCCACCTGGGAAGCTCTTGGGGGTGAGGGAAAGGAATAAAAAGGACTCCACCCAGTAGTGAGGGTGAGGCTGCCATTTGCAGACAGAGGACAGGGGCAGGGCAGGAGGGCTGCTGTGGGGTTGGTTCCTGTGTGCCAGGTTGGAGACCTACACTCATGCAAGAGGAGATTTGGTAAGCAATTGGCTGGTGGGGTCTGGAGCTCGGGGGTGTCTGGCCCTTCACCGTCTCTGATGCTCCACTCGTAACCCAAAAGCCATGCCTGTGCTTCCTGCCCGGAACCAACCCACACAACCCACCCCACCAAAGGCTCATCTCCACCTTCACCATGCTGGAGCCTCACAGTCTCAGAGGAAGGGGGCCTCCAGTCCGGGGTCAGGGCTAGACCCCACCCAGGTTGCTCTGAACGCCGGTCCGTCCCCACCCTCCACTGCCGTTTCTTCCTCTGCCCCCTAACCTGACTCCTTCCCAACCCCGTGCATCCTTCAAGCAGAGGTGGTCATGTCCCCCCATATTCATCGCCAGCATCATCCACGGAGAGATCTATGCTCACTGTCTTCACTCCCCCCTATCCAGGCAATCTCTTCTCTGCCCTTCTACTTCCTCCATGACGACGAGCAGCTGCTCAGCCATCACCATGGGCCACTTTATACTTGACCTTTCCCATGTCTTCCCCAGCATCCTTCCCCCCGGGTCTCCGGCTGCCCTAGTACCTTCACTCATTCCTCTGTCATCAGCATCTCCTCTTCTCCACCTGCTTAAATTGTGCCAGCCCCCAGGCTCTGTCTAGAGTGATCAGCCTCCCCCTCCCAACCCAACTGCCTACCCCAGCCCTGCCTCGATGCTCGGGGCGGCTTCATTCACACACGGCAGCTCAGCACCCCTGTCACCCGTATCACTGCGGTGGTCTGGGCCACGCCCCACTTGCTTTCTGCTGCCACGATGAAGCACAGCCCAGCGGGCTCCACATTCTATGGGAAATCCCTGAGCAGGCAGGGGAGCCCCTGCTGGACAGAACAGTGAATGAGGGGTCCTGGGGTGGGGGACCCTCACCCTGTGCTCCAGGCCCGCCTAGCATGATCTCTTAACAAGCATGGATTTGGGGTCCGAATTTAGGATAATATGACACTAGTCTTCACTCTGAAACCAAAGAATCTTGGTATTTTCTCTCAGGTACGTCCTAAGTAGCATGAGGTCACCAGGGACAACACACTGGAAAGGTTCACTCCTGATCCTTTTTCCTGATCCTCATCTTCCTTACTTTCTTCTCCTGATGCCAAGGGTTACATACACATGTCTTTCAGCATCTCATTTTTATCTTTTGGCGATCTGATAGCAGATTCCAACTGTGACTCCATTGGGAATCATCCAGTGAGCTTTAAAAATTACTGATCTCCCGGATCTGGGGCTTCCCTGGCAGTCCAGTGGTTAGGACTCCGTGCTTCCACTGCAGGGAGCATGGGTTCAATTTATGGTCGAGGAACTAAGATCCCTCACATGCTATATGGTGTAGCAAAAAAAAAAGAAAAGAAAACATCGACCCCCGCCCCACTACTGCCCCCTGAGTTTCAATAGAATCGGTCTGAAGTGTGGCCCAGGCATTCACAAGTTGAGATGCCCCCTGGGGATTCTACTATGTGACCACAGCTGAGTCTCCAGTTCAGTCTGGACACCGAACAATGGTGGCCCCGCTCTAAGCCATTTCTTACAAGGTGAAAATGGGAGTCGCTTCGGTTGTGTCCAACTCTTTCTGACCCTAGGGACTGCAGCCCGCCAGGCTCCCCTGTCCGTGGTATTCTCTAGGCAAGAATACTAGACTGGGTAGCCATTCCCTTCTCCAGGGGATCTTCCCCACCCAGGGACTGAACCCGGGTTTCCAGCATTGCAGGCAGATTCTTTACCATCTGAGCCATCGGGGTAAGCCATTTCTTAAGGACTCAGTAAAGTAAGTATTTGTCTCTGGCTACTTCCATGTCCCGCAACAACTGGCTTCCTTTCCAGTCCTCTTCCCATAAAGGAAGTCCACTCTTCCTAAGAGGTCCCGGGTTTGGCTCTGGGGAGCCACTCACCTCATAGGGCTCCTTGGTGGGCCTGCACCTGTCTATCTGGTAGAGCTGGGTCTTGTAGCAGACGTTGTCCTGGAAGTCAGATTTCTACCGGAGAAGAAAAGAAAAAAAGCCTGGCTTAACTCTCAGAAAATAGGAATGTCTATCAAGCAATCATTCATTTTTAAACCAGCGCTTGGCTGAGAAACAACAGAATGCGGTTGGCACCACTTAACAGCAGTGGAAAGACTCCTCCGAGGACAGCCCGCAGGAGCATGGGGAGACGCAGGACCCAGCTTCCTGGCTCTGCCAGGAAAGGGCTTGGTGGCCCTGGACACGCCACTGTTCCTGCTGCACCTCCATTCTTTCATCTGTGCAATGAAGGCCACACTAAGACGTGAGCTCAGAGGTCAAATATGTGAGCTGCAGAGGGCAACTTACTTTATGGAACTACTGAATGGGATACAGGTTGTGCTTATTTAAAAACAGGTCTAAGAACTTCCCTAGTGGCGCAGTGGATAAGAATCCACCCGCCAATGCAGGGGACGTGGGTTCAATCCCCGGTCCAAGAAGATCCCACAAGCTGTGGAGCAACTAAACCCCTACAACCACAACTACTAAAGCTGTGCTCTAGAGCCCGTCCTCTGCAACAAGAGAACCACCACAAGGAGAAGCCCATGTACCGCAGCTAGAGAAAAGCTTGCATGAAGCGATACGGACCCAGTGCAACCGAAAATAACTTAACTTATAAAATAAAAACAGGCCTAAAATGGATAAAAGACAAGGACCTACTATATAGTGCAGGGAACTAACTATATCTGATGTCTTAAAGAGTTTTGCCAAGAAAATGCACTGGTCATAGCAAACACCCTCTTCCAGCAACACAAGAGAAGACTCTACACATGGACATCACCAGATGGTCAACACCAAAATCAGACTGATTATATTCTTTGCAGCCAAAGATGGAGAAGCTCTATACAGTCAACAAAAACAAGACCAGGAGCTGACTGTGGCTCAGATCATGAACTCNCTGAATGGGCTACTGGCCTCTTTGGGGAGCTTATATGTGATGTACCAACAGTAATGGGGTTCTAATGCCATCTAGAGACTTTTAGTTGACTAGATTAAATCTGATAAATTGTCTTCATAATTAGG
Organism: Oreotragus oreotragus; assembly: GCA_006410675.1. Classification (NCBI taxonomy): domain Eukaryota; kingdom Metazoa; phylum Chordata; class Mammalia; order Artiodactyla; family Bovidae; genus Oreotragus; species Oreotragus oreotragus. The sequence continues at coordinate 45,903 of SJYX01018905.1, forward strand.
TACATAATGAGTGGAATGCTTGCTTATGTCAGCCTACTGGGATGGAGGGCGCTCTTCAGGCTCTGCCCTCGGTTCTGCTCAGTTTGCATTTATATCTGGGGATAACACATTATGTTCATTAACATGAACATTTGTAGTTTGGAGACATATCTCAACACATTGGACCAATAGGGAGGAATTAAAAGGGATAAATATCCGTTACTGCTTTTAGGGACCAATAATCCAATAATGGTCGTGTGGAATGAGGTGGGTTTAGTTTAACTGAAGCACATAAAAAACACCTGGGCTGTTATACAACGCAAGTTCAGTGTGAAACCAGGAATATGATGTGTCTACAAAGAGGCTAATGCTATCAGGTCACATTAACAGAGGTACAGTTTACAGAACAGAGGTGAGTGATGCTTTTACTCTCTGAGCCAACTGACCTCACCTTGAGTATGGTGTTTAGTTCTGACAGTTATGTTTTAGTAAAGACGTTTACAACTGTAATGTGACTGAAGCACAATCAGAAGGGTGAGATAATTTAGTGCCAGTTAATATATGGGCTGCCCACTCCAGTATCCTAGCCTGAAGAATTCCATGGACTGTATAGCCCATGGGGGTTGCAAAAAATCAGACACGACTGAGTGACTTTAAAAAAAAAAAAAAAAATATATATATATATATATATAATGGTTGGCGAGATTTAGCCTGAAGAAGGATTTTCTGGGTTCACCATAGCTGGCAATACTGATAGGAATTTCTTGTGGAAGAGGGATTCAGTGATCCTCTGTGTCTCTAAAGCAGTGCTTTACAATAGAACCTTCTGTGATGATGGAAATGTTTTATATCTACGCTGTTTAGTAGCTACTAGAAAGATGTGATTTTAAGCAATTAGAATGTGGGAACTGAATTTTAAATTTAATTTTAACTAATTAAAATTAAAATAGCCAAATGTGGCTACCATATTGGACAACATGCAGCTCAGAGGAGAAATAAAAGAATAGAACAGAGGTTAGCAAATTTTATTCATTAAAGAGCAAGATAGTAACTATTTTGAGCTTTGCTGCCCATATGGTTTCTGTTGCAGCTACTCAACTCAGCCATTGTAGTGCAAGAAAATAGACCATGTATAAAAGAATGCATATGTTCATGTTTGGGAGTTCGTGTAAAAAAATAAATAAATACCAAAAAAAAAAAAAAAGAAAAAATAAAAGAATGCATATGTCTATGTTCCAATGAAACTTTATCGATGGACACTGAAATTTGAAATGATCTAATTTTAATGTGTCACAAAATATTATTCTTTTAATTTTTTCTGTTATTGTAAAGATGTAAAAACCATTCTTAGCACACAGGTTGTACAGAAATGAGTGGCCAGCTAGATTTGACCTGCAGGCTGTGGTTTGCTCACACTGGCTTAGCATGTGGGTGGAAACCTTAGGGAGTTGTATGTGAGTTCAGTTAAGGAAGATAATGATTAATTAGAGGTAGCCAGGGATAGAAGGAGCATCTTCAGTAAGTGGTGAGTTTCTTGTTACTAAAGCCTCAGGTATCAGCTGGATAATGGACTATCTGGCAAGAGATGATACAGAAATGTGTCTCTCTAATACTACTTACACTAGAATTCCCCCCTAATTCTGTAGGAGTATTAAAATCAGAATGACATGTGACTGCGCTAAAATCATACCTGCTGTTTTAAGGGAAACAAGTCATTTTCCCTCACTTGGTACTTACTCTCAGCCCTCTGCTGCTGGAACAGGGGCACTAGCTTCATTGTTTCAGTAATTCTCCCGAGTGTTCAGGGACGCCTGGAATGTGCCTTCCTGAGGGAGCTGGTTTGTCCATTTGTGTGCAGCCCAGCAAAGGTCTTAAGACCTTCACACCCTAGGAGAGGACGCCCGACTGGCTGTACACACCTTTGTTCTGTTACTGAGTCCCTGAGGACACCTGGGGGACAAAGTGGTCAGGGTTAGGAAGCGTCCCTTCTAGCTAGTTCTTTCTGTGGCTGGGTCATGCATCATTTTGTGACTGGAGAAGGTCACCTCTAATATTTCCCCCTCCAGACAGATAGGGAAACCGTTGCTCTCTGGAGACCTCTGAGCCTCTGTCCAGAATGACCTTGAGAACTCAAGTCCAGTGGAGTAAGCTTGACACCTTGATTGTCCAGGAACTGATCGTCCAGCCTTTGGATGGCTAAAGATTCTATTGTTTCTAGTATTGTCAACTCTGCTTTCTTAATTTGCTCTTTTTCCTTTTGCCTGACATCTATCCATTGAACTTCTAATCAGCATCTCTGCCAGAATAAACAAATGTAAAAAATAAACAACTTTTTCCTTCAGGAGAAAATGGAAAATGCTGGTTTGAAGTTTTAATTGTGTGTGTGTGTACACCTTTATCCAAAGCCTGCTCTCACTGTAACAAGAGTTTTTTCTACATTTTTGTGAAGCACAGGAAACTTTAAAAAAACCTTTATTTGGGGGATTAAAAACATTGAGCTATTTGACATACAACATTGAGTACATCTAAGGTGTACAGTGTATAGACTGTCTCTTATACACATCTAGATGTGTATAAGAGACAGCCCGTGCACTGTTCAGGGAGGCCTGGCGTGCTGCGATTCATGGGGTCGCAAAGAGTCGGATACAACTGAGCGACTAAACTGATGTCTAATCAAAACCTATAATGGAAAATAATCTGAAAAAGAATATATTTGTATACAGGTATAACTGGATCACTTTGCTGTGCACATTAAACTAACACAACACTATGTATCAACCAGACTTCAAGTATTAAAAAAACAGCCTTAGTTCCTGCTCCCCACCCCAATGAAAGTAACAGCAATTCATAATATAGCTTAAAGAAGAAGATATATAACCACACCTAAGATGGTCTAGGGGTACGATTTAGGTGCAGTTCTCTCTGGCGACAGCTGAAATTAAATGACTGATTAATGTATCAGTCAACAAATATTCCAGGAAGGCCTTTACAGGCTCTCCAAATTAAAATCCATGTATCCAGGTTTTAGAAAGAGGAAGCAAGAATCAAGGGAGAAGGGAGAAATGGCAATTAAAGTATAATATTTTACTTTTTAGTTCCCTAGTTGCCCTTTCAAAATTATATACTTGTTAGTAATTGGTTAATGATATTAATAACCGGGACAGTGCCTTGGGTGCCATTAAATTAGCCTTGCATGGAAATTACTGAGTGGACTAGCTATAGTTATTTGTAGGGAATAATTGACTCTTAAAAGCAGTCACCCACCGAGACACTGGTTCTCAGACCAGCTTTGTCCTGTGATTTAAGTGTTAAGTGTGAAACAGACAATAAAATAAGAACTGTCCCCTGTTAGAACTATGTTAGTTTCCACCCGGAACTTCTCAGCAGTGTGTGTGTGTGTGTGTGTGTGTGTGTGTGCACACGTGCGCATGCACATGCTCAATCACTTGGTCATGTCCACTCTTTGCACCTCCACAGACTGTAGCCCTCCAGGCTCCTCTGTCCATGGGATTTCCCAAGCAAGAATACCACCGTGGGTTGCCATTTCCTACTCCAGCTTCTCCACTGACAAAACCACAAAGCTTTGCCACACTGCAACATTTGCAGCTCTGATGCTGAGTGATCACAGAAGATGGCAAGACACCTGGAGAAGGCAGGACACAGCCTAAAAGCTTCACACAAATGTCTCTTACTTGGGATGAGCCCCGTGATTGTTTAAGAGTGTGAGTAACCGGGTCTCTACAGAGGAAGACGCAAGAAACTATTTTTTAAAACAAAACCCCCTCTATCTTATCGATCAATTATTCAGAGAACTGATTGTGCCGCAAGAAGGATGTTTGAATCTGCTTGCTTGCTTAGGAAAGTAGCAGTGTCATCCTTTAAACATGTGGAATCATGAACTCTATAGGCAGTTCCCTGGAAATACTTTTTAAAAGTCGTATCTGAGCGGCATCATTTCAAAAAGAAAATCAGTGTGACCCTGCTCTGTCCCTTTTACTTGAGAGCTGCTTGTCTCTAGCATGGTGGTGTCTAAATGGTGTGACCTCGAGCCCATATGGGTGAAAAAGTTGTCAGCAGGCATCGACAGTATGTGCATATTTATTTTATAAATTATAAGCATGTGCTGTACTACTCTATCATGTACATTATAAAATATGCAATCAAATGGGGATTTGAAAGGATACGGAATGTATGGGACACATGGGTGTTTTTTTTTTTACAAAACTACTAGGGCTTCCCAGTGGTTAAGAATCCACTCTGCAACACAGAAACGCAGGTTCAATTCCTGGCCCAGGAGGATCCCACATGCCACAGGGCAACTAAGTCCATGCACCACAGTTACCGCGCCCACGTGCTGCAACTACGGAAGCCGGTGCTCCTCAAGAAGAGAAGCCCGCACAGTGAGAAGGCCAAGCATCGAAACTAGGCAGTAGCCCATGCACAGCCACGGAGACTCCGAGTGGCCCCAAATGAACAAATACCAACTTCTTTTAAAGAAATAAAAGAGAGATGCGCAATGGCTTCAAGTCTAACATGTCTTCTGCGTCCATCACCATAGGTGAACAGAGGCCCTCTGTTTTCTGGGGTAAGAGATTTCTTAATCCCTCCGATCACATAGTAAAATGCTATAAATAATACATTATGGGTCGGGGGTCCAGGCTTTTTGACCTCCACTTCTCTCCTGTGGCAGCTTTCCTGTGACCGTGGTATTGTCTCTGAAACCCAGCTGCGTTTCTGCTCCCTTCCAAAGTTTCATTCCATCACTGTTTCTAGAGCATGTTTTTTTTTTTTTTCCTCCCTCATAAAACACTGCTCTCATTTTTAACAGCCTTTTACTATAATGTTTCTTCTCATCAAAGGAAAGTACGTCTTTCCTTTGAAAGTGAAAGTGTTACTCGCTCAGTCGTGTCTGATTCTTTGCGACCCCATGGACTGTAGCCCTCCCAGTTCCTCTGTCCATGGAATTCTCTAGGCAAGAACACTGGAGTGGGTAGCCAGTCTCTTCTCCAGGGGATCTTCCCAACCCAGGGATCAAACCTGGGTGTCCTGCACTGCAGGCGGATTCTTTACATCTAAGCCACCACAGAAGCCCTGCATCTTTCCTTTGATGGCTCACACAAAATAAAACGTTCTTCTGTGGATAATTTCACATCGAAGCCAAGTCTAGGAAATACCCTAAGCTGAATCCTTCCATTGCATTGTTTAACAAACCTCCCATCAAGCTTCTTGATCTATTTAGCAATGTTTTCTGGACATCTTCCAAATCTATTGGCTAACGAGAGACACGTTCTCACCATCTTGTCTTCTGGGCGTCGTTTTGGTCATTTCCACCTCACCAGGAGAACACCATTTCCCCGACTGTCAGTGAGTTTTGATCTTTAGCTCTAATTGGGCTATCACATAACTCTATGCATTTTTTAAATTTTTATTGGAATACAGTTACTTTTCCATGTTCTGTTCGTTCCTGCTGTGTAGCAAAGTGACTCAGCCACGTGTATACATATATCCCCTGTTTTTGGATTTCCATCCCACTTAGGTCACCATAGGACATTGAGTAGAGTTCCTTGTGCTCTATCTCATTAGTCATCTATTGTATACGCAGTTTGTGTGCTCAGGGGCTCAGTCGTGTCTGACTCTGCGACCCCGTGGACTGCAGCCCTCCAGCCTCCTCTGTCCATGGGATTCTCCAGATAAGAGTACTGGAGTGGGTTGTGCTTTCCTTCTTCCAGGGGATCTTCCCGACACAGGGATCGAACCCAGGTCTCCGGCACTGAAGGCAGACTCTTTACCATCTGAGCCACCAGGGAAAATAGTGAATATGTTTCAGTCCCAAGCTCCCACATCATATGACTTTAAGTAGCACTGAAAAGCTCCAGAATTTCGTCTTCATTTTCTGGATTCTATGTCTTCGTAACAGTGATGACCTCACACAGTCAGATCTCAAGGCACGCACACACACACAGGGTGAAGACCATGCTTCAGGAGAGTGGGTGTGAAATCCCACTTCAGATGGGCTTCCCAACAACTGCAAATTTCTCTGCCTGACTTCTTGTTAGATCTGGTCAGCCCTCACCATTCTGAGCAGGAAAGACATGCAGAATCCCCACTGCCTCTGATCTAGCTTTCTCTGCAGATTTATTTTTCAGTCATTGTTCAGTTGGAAAGAGTTGATTTATGAAGGGCTTCCCAGGTGGCGCTAGTGGTAACGAAGCCACCTGCCAGTGCAGGAGACCTAAGAGATTTGGGTTCAATCCCTGAGTCGGGAAGATTCCCTAGAGTAGGAAACAGCAACCCACTCCAGCATTCTTGCCTGGAGAACTCCATGGATGGAGGCACCTGGCAGGCTATACAGTCCATGGGGTCGCAAAGAACCTGTAACGACTGAAGCAACTTAGCACGCAGCGCACGATGTAGTCAAACGCTCGTAGCTCAGTACGTAAAGCATCTGCTTGCAGTGCAGGAGACCCGGGTTCGATTCCTGGGTCGGGAAGACCCCCTGGAGCAGGAAATGGCAACCCGCTCCAGTATCCTTGACCAGAGAACCCCATGGACAGAGAGAGCCTGGCGGACTACAGTCTATGGGGTTGCAAGAATCAGGCACGACTGAGCAACTAAGCACACACCCACAGATATGCTGCTGAGTCGCTTCAGTCGTGTCTGACTCTGGGCGACCCCATAGACGGCAGCCCACCAGGCTCCCCCGTCCCTGGGATTCTCCAGGCAAGAACACTGGAGTGGGTTGCCATTTCCTTCTCTAATGCATGAAAGTGACAAGTGAAAGGGAAGTCGCTCAGTCGTGTCCTACTCTTGGCGACCCCATGAACTGCAGCCCACCAGGCTCCTACGTCCATGGGATGTTCCAGGCAAGAGTACTGGAGTGGGATACCATTGCCTTCTCCGACACACACAGATATGGAAACATGTAAATTCCCTCACCTGGGCACTTATAAACTGCAGGCAGCAGAAGGATACATGTGACCAAAGCCTGAGGGTACCACAGTTCAGCACAGACTCCCAGCTGCACCTCCCTCACCTGTGACGCAGGACACCTGGTGCCCAGACTAAGTGAAGAAGTTGTGGTCGATTTCACTCTTGTTTTCTAGAGAAGTCAATGTAAAGAGTCGGGGAAGGCAATGGCACCCCACCCCAGTACTCTTGCCTGGAAAATCCAATGGACAGAGTAGCCTGGTGGGCTGCAGTCCATGGGGTCGCTACCAGTCAGACAGACTGAGCGACTTCACTTTCACTTTTCTCTTTCATGCATTGGAGAAGGAAATGGCAACCCACTCCAGTGTTCTTGCCTGGAGAATCCCAGGGATGGGGGAGCCTGGTGGGCTGCCGTCCATGGGGTCACACAGAGTCGGACACGACTGAAGTGACCTAGCAGCAGCAGCAGCAATGTAAAGAGTGGCTTTTTCATCTACCCTGCTTTAGAGGTGAATGTTTGAGGGGCTCTGCTCCCCACTTTTTATGACCTGTCTCTTATACACATCTGGATGTGTATAAGAGACAGCTAGTACGCTTGCCTGGATCTGGTGGGCTGCCGTCCATGGGGTCACACAGAGTCGGACACGACTGAAGTGACCTAGCAGCAGCAGCAGCAATGTAAAGAGTGGCTTTTTCATCTACCCTGCTTTAGAGGTGAATGTTTGAGGGGCTCTGCTCCCCACTTTTTATGACCACACAAGCCCCAGTGCCCCTAAGTGGGGACCCCAAGGAGCCAAGAGAAACAGGAGCAAAAAAGGGAAACAAGACGCTGAAGGGAAAAGAAGCTTGAGTCTCTCGCGAGTCGGCCCAGAGCTTAGCTCTGTGGGAGAATATTTTAAAAACACCTCAGATAAAAAGCGCTCCCCGAGAAGCAGGTTTTGCTTCTCTTTTCTCCCATGTTCGGGAAACTCAACCTCACATGAGTTTCAATTAACAGCTCAGATCAAGTGTCAGCCATTGGGAAACACTCCAGGTTTCAGAGCTCTCTTTTTTTTTTTTTCATAGAGAGTAGAGAAAACCAGCACGGGGCCCCACTCACCCCTGACAAGTAGCGCTCGAGCTTCTTGTTTAGGAGGAAGTAGACGGCGAGGATGTGGCAGGCGCGGTTGGACAGCACGGTGTTGATCACATCGCTGCTCTTGTAGCCCAGCTTCTCGGTCATGTGCAGCACCACGCTGGGGCTCAGGTCTTCCAGGGAAATCCTGCTCGACAGCGGGACAGAGACCCGGTCACTGCGAGGCTCCGGGGCCCCCTTAGTGATGCTCACAAGCATGGCAGCACAGAAACCCCTTCCCACCCTCAAACACCCCCTCCCACACGGGCTCCCTCGTGGACAGTCAGTCCACTCATTCATTCACTTGACTTCTTATTATGAACCGTTAACATACACAGCAAAAGAAAGGGAATAGTCTAATTACCCTGTGTGTGCATGCTAAGTCACTTCACTCGTGGCTGACTATGTGAGCCTACGGACTGTAGCCTGCCAGGCTCCTCTGTCCTTGGGATTCTCCAAGGAAAGAATACCAGAGTGGGGTGTCATGCCCTCCTCCAGGGGATCTTCCCGACTCAGGGACTGAACCCGCGACTCTTGCGTCTCCTGCATTGGCAGGCGGTTCTTTACCATTAGTGCCATCTGGGTATTACCCTATGTGTGTACCCAATAAGACATGATTTGTCAACAAAGGTCCGTCTAGTCAAGGCTATGGTTTTTCCAGTGGTCATGTATGGATGTGAGAGTTGGACTATAAAGAAAGCTGAGCCCAGAAGAATTGATGCTTTTGAACTGTGGTGTTGGAGAAGACTCTTGAGAGTCCCCTTGGACTGCAAGGAGATCTAACTAGTCCATCCTAAAGGAGATTAGTCCTGGGTGTTCATTGGAAGGACTGATGCTGAAGCTGAATCTCCAATACTTTGGCCACCTGATGCGAAGAGCTGACTCATTGGAAAAGACCCTGATGCTGTGAAAGATTGAAGGCGGGAGGAGAAGAGGATGACCGAGGATGAGATGGCTGGATGGCATCACGGACTCGATAGACCTGAGTCTGAGTGAACTCCAGGAGATGGTGATGGACAGGGAGGCCTGGCGTGCTGCGATTCATGGGGTCGCAAAGAGTCAGACATGACTGAGCGACGGAACTGAACTGAACTGAGGTGGATGTGAATTTCAAGGGAGACAATATATGATGCACTAGACTCATTAAGGGCTCTCTTCTGCCATCACCAGGGCTAATAACCTGGCAAGTCTGGACCCAGCACGGGGTCTTGGGCACCAGAGGGGAGTCAACTCTCTGAAGTCTCAAGATGTTCAGAACTGAGGATGGTTGGATGGCATCCAACTGAGATGGTTGGATGGCATCACTGACTCAATGGACATGGGTTTGGGTAGACTCTGGCAGTTGGTGATGGACAGGGAGGCCTGGCGTGCTGTGGTTCTTGGGGTCGCAAAGAGTCGGACACGACTGAGCGACTGAACTGAACTGAACTGAGTACCTGGTTGAACTAACTGTTAACACTTTGCCTTTCTTTCTTTTTCCCTTTCTGTTTTCTTTTTCTTTCTCCTGTCCTTCCTTCTTCCCTTCACTTCCCTCTTTCTTCCTTTACTAAAGTATTTCAAATCATAAACATTATTTTCCTAAACACCTCAGGATGCATCTTTAAAAACCAATGATATCTCCTGCATGATCATAATACCTTCAAAATATGCCCAAAGTTTTAGAAATCTCTTAATATTCTCTGATATCTAGACTATATTCCAATTTCCCTATTCATTCCAAGTTTCTTTACAATCTGACTTTTTTTTTTTTTTTCTTTAAAATGTATTTATTGAACTGGGTAGAGCCCACGTAGCTTGAGTGGATGCTGGGTTGGGAAAGAAGAGTATTCAGGAGTCAGCCTAGACCATGTTTAAAGGAACAATGTGAGCTCACAAGTTCACAAAGAGGGGATTTGGGACTCAGCTGTGAAGTTGGATGCTCTCAGAAGACAGGTTAAAGCTTCTACACAGGAGTGATATGAAGATAAACTCCCTTGGGATAAAATGCCCCCAAAACGAATGCCAGGTGTGCATTTATCTACTTATTTGCTCATTCAAGTCCCTGCTACATGGAGTTTACATGGCAATGGGGAAGAGAGAAAATAAATCCATTTATTCTTCACAATAGTCTTATGAAGGGTACCAGAGCTTCCCTTGTGGCTCAGTGGTAAAGAAACCACCTGCCAATGCAGGAGGCGTGGGTTCAGTCCTTGGGTTGGAGAGATCTCCTGGAGAAGGAAATGACAACCCACTCCAGTATCCTTGCCTGGAAAAACCCATGGACAGAGGAGCCTGGCGGGCTACAGTCCATGGAGTTGCAAAGAGTTAGTCATGACTTAGCAACTAAACAACAAACCATTATTATCCCCATTCAACAGATGAAGAAACTGAGGCCCACAGCAGGAAAGTAACTTGTCCAGGGGCACACTGGCAAGAAGTAGCAGCGATGTAGAACATGAAAGCAGGAGAAGGGCATAGAGAATATATGTGTTGGTAGTGGAGGTGTGTCATCAGATACAACATTCTACATTCCTGGAGAGACAGGCAAGGACAATACTCTGTGAGCAGAAAGCAGGCACATCTGGCTAGAAAGCTCTGTAGCCCCGCCAAAGAGTCTGGAGACATTTTTGCTGGAACCTCAGAACCATGACACTAGGAAAAACCACAGGGTACAACCCCATAGTGGTGCAGAAGAGACTGACTTGCCAAGTTCACAGGGGCAGCAAGGGCAGACCTGCGTCTGTTGGCCATTGTAACTAGGTCAGCTCTCCCTCTCCTAGGTCTGGCTACTGCTACTGCTAGGTCACTTCAGTCGTGTCCGACTCTGTGCGACCCCATAGACGGCAGCCCACCAGGCTCCCCCGTCCCTGGGCTACTCCAGGCAAGAACACTGGAGTGGGTTGCCATTGCCTTCTCCAATGTATGAAAGTGAAAAGTGAAAGTGAAGTCGCTCAGTTGTGTCTGACTCTTGGTGACCCCATGGACTGCAGCCTACCAGGCTCCTCTGTCCATGGGATTTTCCAGGCAAGGGTACTGGAGTGGGGTGCCATTGCCTTCTCCAAGGTCCGGCTAAGTGCCACCCAAACAAAAGGTGTCCGAGAAACCACAAAATCTGCCTTCCTCACTCCTGTTGGCTACAAAAATAACAAATTCCAGAAACCGTTTGGAGTAGGCTTGCTATGATTAATGGTTAAAAATAATAACATCTGTTTTAAAAGGATATGATTACTTGAACATTGCCAAAGCACTTAACACAGAGAATGCAACTGTTTGAAACTACGTGGTAACAACCACGTGCCCCTGGCCATGCCCTTGATCAGTGAAACCACTCCTACTTGACCCCACTCCTGGCCAAAGAGATCACTGCCCTTTTATGTTGGCCAATCAGACCACAGCCTCATGGCCGCTCCTTCAGCCAATCAGAGCATGATTTTTGTGACCCACCCCAGCCAATCATCCATGGCTGCCGTCTGGATGGCTCCACCCTCTACCTGGAGCAGGTCCTGGAAGGGAGTGTGCTCTGGGTGTGAGATGCCACCAGGGTGGGGCTGGAGTCAGAGAAGAGAGGAGAAAAGTGAGCAGTCTCTGCCCTTCCTACCCACTGTCTTCAAAAACAGGTGAGCTCTGCCAAACGTAGACTGTGGACTGGCTCTTGACTAATAGCAATATTTTGAACATTTTCAATATGCAATGTATATATATTCAGTGCCTGAAGAATCCCATGGACAGAGGAACCTGGCAGGCTATATATAGTCCATGGGGTAGCAAACAGTCGGACATGTCTTAGCAACTAAACCACCACTAACCATACTTGTATCAGTTGTTGAATTTGTATTACCTCTCCAAGTTTTGATGATATAAACAACATTTTTAAAGTGTTCTAGAATATGAGGTACAATTTTGAGTCAATATGCACGAAGTTCAATTTCATTCCAGTTTGGTCTAATTCTGTCCTTTGTTACTAATGACCTACTTTCCCTCCCTTCCATCTCCAGAGCTAACCTGAGGTGTGGGAGACAGTCCAGGCAGGGTGATGGAGGAGGCAGACAAGTTCTGCTCTAGAAAAAAATGTCTGCTGCCAGAACAGAGAGGTGAGCCTGGTATACAGCAGACATCTGTAATTGACTGGCATGAACTTATTATAAACAGTTTCCTTTTAAAGATATTTTCTTCTTGCCTCTTGCAGGTCAACTCAGAGGCTTGAATGAATTAACAGAAGGCTTTACAGAACAGTGATAGAAAACATGAGACCTTTATTTTCTCTCTTTCCCAACAGTAAAATGCTGACAACATCTAAAATAATTAAATCTGGGGCTACATATGTTGAGAAGCTATAAAATAGACTTCAAAAAGAATATATTCCTTTCTCCGGTTGCATGTCCTTATTTTGTTTATTTGTGTTCTGGTAAATTCAGAAAAATAATTATCAAGGGCACTTTTTTTTTTTGCATTCTATCTTTTTCAAAATAAAGACTAAGGAAGATGTGTCTTTTCTAACAGTTTAGATTTCTGGTTTCATTACTTTAAAAATTGGACATTGGTTTGCCTGGAAAAATTGGACATTGATTTGCCTCATTAAATGAGTAATGAGCCTTATCTAAAGAGAAGGCATTGAGCTGCTGCTTTCCTTCATATGCAAGTTCTCAATCATTTTTTACAATCTACCCAACTAGATCTTGAACAGCCTTTATGCCTCGGACCAAGTTCAAATGCAAAAAGGACCAAACTGGCAGAGCCAGTACAGGTAACTAGAATTTAAGATTTAATCTACAAAAGGCTGTTTATAACCCGTGGAGAAGTGACAAAATGAGCCGGGCATGAATCGCTGAATGAAGATGCAACCGGCAAGGAGGGAGGGCTGTATCTATAATAGCTGCTTCACGCCCTTCAACACCTGCTGCACTGAGGGGGTTGAGTCTGCTCATTTAGATGGTGATTACATTAGGTTAATGACTCATTTGGCTGCCACCCTTATAGAGAGCATAGCTGTGTACTGCCCAGCAGCGTGAGCCTGGTAATGAGGCTCAGCCCCTTGGCTTCGCTTTCCATCTCACGTTGGGCTAATATTTCTGGTGTCTATTTCAGGTACTAGCCCACACTGAGCCAGTGCTGGAAACCAGCAGTCTGTTTCCAGGTTCCCTTGGTAACCCAAGTCCCCTAGACTTTGTTTAAATTACCTCTCACGAGTCAAAGGCTAGAATTCTAGATGGCAGCTCTCTCTGGCCAAGGCAAGTGTCAATGGGGCCCAGGAGCCAGGTTGCAGGTCCCAGCACTGTCCACCCATGCCCTCGGAAGCCCCTCAGAGCCTCCTCCCCAGGACGGAGCTCTGCCTGCCCCTCTTGTTTGGAGAAGCTGGTGCTGCAGCTTTCACAGGGCTTGGGGCCTGTTTCCAGACCATGCTGGGCAGACGTCACCCCCTTCCCTGCCCTGTCACTGCTCTACGGGTCCCCCTTCTTCGGAGGCTCCCACATGGTCACCTGCGCTTCAGATCTCGAATGTGCAGGCCCCTCTAGATCTGAAGGAAGAAGGACTCTAGGTGGGTCTCAGTCCTGGAAGGTATTTGACCCCTGGGGTCTTCACGTTTGCTCTAAAGTCACCAAAGGACAGGGGGCTTCCCTGGTGGTCCAGTGTTTGGGGCTACACCTTCCAAGGCAGAGGGTGCGGGTTCCGTCCCTGGTCAAGGAGCTGGGATCCCACATGCCTCAGCCAAGAAAAACCCAAAACATAGCACAGAAGCAGTATTGTAGCAAATTCATTAAAGAGTTAAAAAAATAATGGTCCACATTAAAAAAAAAAATCTTAAAAATTTTTTTTACAAAATAAAGTCACCAAGGGGAGGGTCCTTATTCCCCTAACTTAGACTAGTGAGCAGTAAGTCAAACGGGTAGGGGGAAAGTGCAAGGAAGTATTTCCTGTGTGACCCTTTGCCACTCCATGTCGCCCACCAGGCTCCTCTGTCCATGGGGCTCTCCAGGAAAAGAATTCTAGAGCGGGTAGCCATTCCCTTCTCCAGGAGATCTTCCTGACCCAGGGATGAAATCCGGGTCTCCGGCATTGCAGACGGATTCTTGACTGTCTGAGCCACCAGGGAAGCCCAGGATTTTCCTGTACTTGTTTACAAGCCTGTAGACGAGACCCCCACTCGGGGTCACATGGGCCATCTCAAGGTGGCCCTCAGTGTTTCCATACTGTGGGCCCCTGCCTGGAAGCTTCCTCAGGGACTCCTTCTCGAGCAAATGGCACAGGGAAACACGGGCTGAGGCCTTTCCCGCCTTTCTTCCTGCCCCCAGCATTTCAGAGCAGGGACTCGGGGTTGAAACAAACATCAGAGCACAGAGGTGGCAGAAGAGGAGCCTGTGGGTCCCTTTGAAGGGCCGGGGGCAAATCCACTGGGTTCCAGCCAATGCTGGCAGGACAGCTCCTGAGTGGAACACACACTGACTCATACACACTCTCAAACAGGTATACTCACAGACACTCTAGCAGACACATGCATACTCACATACCCTCACACACTCAACACAGACTCACACACGGAGACACATACAGACACAGACATCCACAACCAGGCATACTCAGACACACACACACTCAAACAGACACTCCAACAGACACACATACACACTCACATACCCTCACACACTCAACACAGATTCACACACGGAAACACATACACTCACACACACCCACAAACAAGCATACTCAGACACACACACACACTTGCTCACTCAGGCCTTAGCTCATCTAAACATTCCCTCTGTGTGAATTAGAAAGAGGCGCCGCTCAAGAAAGACACAGGCCTTCAGCCGCAGGTTTAAGGAGGGGAGAGTAGCCTGGACTTCAGCCCCCACGTACTCTCTGGCAGGTGGCCCCTGAAGGGTGTACTCTGCACAACCATGTGGGATGGCCCTGCCTACACTTCTCCTGGTGCACGGGGGGGAACCCCACGTGCAGCCCTGTGAGTGCAGAGAGGGGCAGGGCAGCCAAGAGAAGATGTGGCCTTCCCTTGAGTCACACAGAGCACCCTGTCCACAACTATTCAGGGCTTGTAAGACAGGCCCCATCTCGCCTGAGGAGGGGTCCCTCTGCGTGCACTTAGTACCTGTTGGGATAGGTGATGTTACATGGCACTTTGCCCACGTAATTCTCATTCAGCCAGCGATTCGCCAGCGCCTGCTGAATGTTGGGCCTCTTCACAGGATCTGGTTCCAGGAGAGAACGCAGGAAGTTCACGGCTCCTGTGAAGACATTGGGCAAACGTCACACGTGTTACAGCCTGAAGGCAGACCGAGGCAGGTGACCCACCACACCTCCCAGGCCACTGTTCATCTGTTTTCTGGATCTTGGGGGGCCACCCGTCCAGAGTATAAGATATCTGTCCAAGGAGGTATCTGGAACAGGGTAAAGCAGGAACTGGTGTGGGTCTTCCCACATACCATACTTCCCCAAACCCCTGTGGTTTCTCCTGTGGCTCACCACTAAAGGTGAGCCAAAGAGGAATGGACGAATGTAAAAGGACAACGCTGGATCTCAAGGTAGGTTTCAAGGAATTTATACATAGGCCTTTCAGGTGGCACTAGTGGTAAAGAACCCACCTGCCGATGCAGGAGATGTGAGAGATGCAGGTGTGATCCCTGGGTCGGGAAGATCCCCTGGAGGAGGGCATGGCAACCCATTCCAGTACTCCTACCTGGAGAATCCCATGGACCAAGGAGCCCACTGGGCTATAGTCCATGGGGTCACAAAGAGTTGGACATGACTTAGCGCCTAAACCACCATATATATATATATATATATATATATATATATATATATGGAATTCCATGGCAGTCCAGCGACTACGTCTCTGCTCCCAATGCAGATGCCCTGGGTTTGATCTCTTGTCAGGGAAATAGATCCCACATGCCACAACTAAAAGATCACGCATGCCACAACCAGATTCTTTTCCAGATTCATTTCCCTTATAGATGATTGTAAAATACTGAGTAGAGTTCCTTGTGCTATACATGCACCCTTTAAGAGTATAACAATGGAGACAAGAATACAACACTAAAGAAAATGTTTATAAGGCACATGAAGGTCACAGGCTCCAAAATTGTTGAGCATGAGAATATGCAAGTCCTCATATGGACAAAGACTGCCAGGGATTCCCTGAAAATGAAGATGCTCTGTCTTGGTTGAGTTTGGAGACCAGGATATTTTCTTCTGTATACTCATTTTATAAAGCACTGTGATAGTACCCTTGCAATAGAAAAAATGTTCTTTTATGTAACTTTGTAAATGATATCCCATTTCCAATATACCAAATAAAACTTTGTGGCAACTCATCTTAATTTGCTTGGTCACCAAACTTTTAAAATCTTTTTCTCTAAAGCTATTTTTTAGTTTCCTAAGATAATCCATATAGTTAAGGATATTGTCTTTCCAGCAGTCATGTACAAATATGAGAAATGGACTATAAAGAATGCAGGGTGCTAAAGAATTGCTGTTTTCAAACTGTGGTGTTGGAGAAGACTCTTGAGAGTTCCTTGGAAAGCAAGGAGATCAAACCAATCAGTCTTACAGGAAATCAACCCTGCGTACTCATTAGAAGGACTGATGCTGAAGCTGAAGCTCCAATACTTAGGCCACCTGATGCAAAGAGCCAACTCGTTGAAAAAGACCCTGATGCTGGCAAAGATTGAGGGCAGAAGAAGGGTGTGACGGAGGATGAGATGATTGGATGGCATCGCTGATTCAATGAACATGAATTTGAGCTAGCTCTGAGAGATAGTCAAGGACAGAGGAGCCTGGCATGCTGCAGTCCAAGGGGTTGCAAAAAAGTTGGACATGACCTGGCGACTGAACAATAGCAACAAGATAATCTAACCTTTCAAAGAAAAGTCATAAAAAT
Source organism: Oreotragus oreotragus (assembly GCA_006410675.1). Classification (NCBI taxonomy): domain Eukaryota; kingdom Metazoa; phylum Chordata; class Mammalia; order Artiodactyla; family Bovidae; genus Oreotragus; species Oreotragus oreotragus. Next base: position 62,795 of record SJYX01018905.1, read on the forward strand.
GGTCACTTTCTCACAGGCTTCAGTTGTCATTTTAAAACTGTCCTTTGAAGAATGATGGGTATTATGGTCAACCGTCTTTGCAGGGTAAAAGTGAAGCTGTCAAGAGGGGCTAACTCTGATGCCAGAACCAACCCCAAAGAAAAAACTTTTGCTAGGTCAGGCCACCAGGTAACCCCTCCACAAAGGTTTCCAAGCAGTAGATGAGGCCACTGGAAGGCCATTTCCTTTTGAGAATGCAATGGGTAAAAATATATGTGTAGATGACAACGCAGACATGAGAGGTATTTAATATTCTAAGTTTTATAGCTGGGTCTCTAAGTACAACTTTTCTACAATGTTCTTCAGTGCTCTGAAGAGCAAATGGGGCTGTAAAGAGGAGTCTCTCTTGTTGGAACCTCCAACTCCCTTCTCTCCACTTCCCTATATTGTAAGGTCATTTGGATGCTTAATCGGGGCATCTATCGGTCAAAGAAAAAAAGACTGTGAACATAATGAGTTGAAACCAGGAGACTCTTCAGTTAATGATGTTTCTGAGACATCTCTGCTGTTGTCATTGTTCAGTCGCTCAGCTGTGTCCGACTCTTTGCGTCCCCATAGACTGCAGCACGCTGGGCTTCCCTGTCCATCACCAAACTCACGTCCATCGAGTCAGTGATGCCATCCAACTATCTTGTCCTCTGTGTCATCTTCTTGTCTCTTCTTGTCATCTTGTCATCAATCCCTTGTCATCTCCTCCTGCCTTCAATCTTTCCCAGCATCAGGGTCTTTTCTAATGAGTCAGTCTTCACATCAGGTGGCCAAAGTATTGGAGCTTCAGCATCAGCCCTTCCAATGAATATTCAGGACTGATTTCCTTTAGGATTGACAGGCTGGATCTCCTTGCAGTCCAAGGGACTCTAAAGAGTCTTCTCCAACATCACAGCTCAAAAGCATCAATTCTTTGGTGCTCAGCCTTCTTTATGGTCCAACTTTTACATCCATACATGACTTTTTACATCCATACATAATGGATAAACTATAGCTTTGACTAGACGGACCTTTGTTGGCAAAGTAATGCCTCTGCTTTTTAATATGCTGTCTAGGTTGGTCATAACTCTTCTTCCAAGGAGTAAGCGTCTTTTAATTTCATAGCTGCAGTCACCATCTGCAGTGATTTTGGAGACCCCCAAAATAAAGTCTCTCACTGTTTCCATTGTTTCTCCATCTATTTGCCATGAACAGATGGGACCAGATGCCATAATCTTAGTTTTTTGCATGCTGAGTTTTAAGCCAACTTTTTAACTCTCCTCTTTCACTTTCATCAAGAGGCTTTTTAGTTCCTCTTCACTTTTTGCCATAAGGGTGGTGTCATCTGCGTATCTGAGGTTACTGATGTTTCTCCTGGCAGTCTTGATTCCAGCTTGTGCTTCATCCAGTCCAGCATTTCTCATGATGTACTCTGCATAGAAGTTAAATAAGCAGGGTGACAATATACAGACGTATTCCTTTCCCAATTTGGAACCAGTCTGTTGTTCCGGGTCCATTTCTAACTGCTGCTTCCTGACCTGCATACAGTTTCTCAGGAGGCAGGTCAGGTGGTCTGGTATTCCCATCTCATGAAGAATTTTCCACAAGTACTTCTCTGCTGTCTTCTTGATCAGTATTGTCATTGACAGGAGAATGTTGGATCCCACCAAAAAAAGATATCCCACATCCAAGGGCAAAGGAGACGCTCCAACGAGACAGTAGGAGGGGTGAAATAGTGTTTGGAATTAAACCCCATAGCCAGCAGAGATACTCAGAGGGCTCAAACAAAACCTTGCATGCACCAGGACCCAGAAACTCCACAAGAGACTGAGCCAGACCTGCCTCTCAGTGTTGGCATGTCTCCTGTGCAGGCATGGGTCGGCAGTGGCCTGTCATGGGGACAGGGGCTCTGGCCGCAGCAGGCCTTGGAGGTGCAGCATGTGGCATAAGTCCTCTTGGAGGAGGTCGCCATCAGCCCCACCACAGAGCTGCCAACCAGACGACCCACAAACCAGAGAACAGTTATCCCAAAGAAGTTCTCTCACTGCTGCGAAAGTTCTAGGGTCCACAGCAGACTTTCCAACCTGGGGATCTGGCAAAGGGCCTGAGAACCCCCAGGGCATTTGACTTGATGGCCAGTGGGATTTGATTACAGAACTTCCACAGGACTGGGGAAACAGACTCTTAGAAGGCACAAACAAAACCTTGTGCACACTGGAGAAAGGAGAAAGGAGCAGTGACCCCACAAGAGACTGAGCCAGAGTTACCTGTGAGTGTCTAGGCGTCTCCAGCAGAGGCAGGGGAAGACATTGGCCTGCCGTGGGTCAGGGGCACTGAATACAGCAGCTCCCAGAGCCATGGTGTACTGGCCTAAGTCCTTTGGAACCCCTGCCAAGCTACAGGGAGGGAACACAGCCCTACCCATCAGCAGAAAACTGGACATCTCTGTTGCTTACCCTCAAAAGACCCAAACAGCAACCCAGGCTTGTTCAGAGTATGATTTCACCCCGAAGAGCTAAGAACAGGCTGAAAGTGAGTTTTTGTTCTATTTTCAGAACCAAGCACTCTGCGCCATCACAAATTGCTGATGAGCACAAGTAATTTTAGTTCAGATCTCTACCAGTGAATTTTCTTTCTTTGGACATGGCAAATATTGCATCAGTATCCAAAAAGGATTTTGAAAACATCTTTGGAGCTCTTTGAAGTCTGTATGAGGGTCTTGAATATCCCTATGACTCATGAGCAAAAGGCATAAAAATATTTTCCACCGTTCTGGAAAGCTGTGGGGGCCATGGCCACACATCCCACCCAGCACTTCTAAGCTAGCGCTTGGGGTCTCCATTTGGAGCCAGGCGTAGGGATGACCCACCCAGGGTGTGGTCCCTCTCTGTGCCCCGTGTCACAGGAGGTACACACTCCTCCAGTGCAAAACCTGTTTCCTCCAAGCATCAGCTTTCTGGAGCCTGGGCTGGCTTGTGTGAGCTCCATGACCCTGTGCCTTGGGAAAGAGCCCCAGGAGGCAGGCGAAGCCATCAAATTCTTTGTTCTATTGCAGCCCGTGGGATGCTGAGAGAGATCTCACCCGTACCAGAGGCTCCTTCACCATCAGCTCCCAGGAGAAAGCAGCAACAACAATTATTTGATGATTGAGGCGTCTCAGAAATCCTTTTTACCCTATCTATATAAATTCTTGTTTAGATCCGCATCATTATAGTTTATTACAAGATAATGACTATAGTTCCCCGTGCTATACAGTAGGACCTTGTTTATTTTATATATAGCCGTGTGTATCTGTTAATCCCAAACTCCTAATTATCCCTCCTCCCTTTGCCCTTTGGTAACTATAAGTTTGTTTTCCATGTCTGTGAATCTGTTTCTGTTTTATAAATAAATTCATTTAAATCATTTTTTTTTAGATTTCACATATAAGTGATATCATATGATATTTGTCTCTAGCTGTCTGACTTTGTGATAATCTCTAGGCCTACCCAAGTTGCTACAATGGCATTATTTCCTTCCTTTTTATGGCTGAGTAGCATTCTGGTGTGGTGTGTGTGTGTGTGTGTGTGTGTGTGTGTACCACAATTTCTTTATCTAGTCATCTGTCAATGAACATTAAGGTTGCTTCCTTGTCTTGGTTATTGTAAATAGTACTGCTACAAACATGTATCTTTTCAAATTAGAGTATTCTCCAGATACATGCCCAGGAGTGGGACTGGTGGATGATATGGTAATTCTGGCTTCCCCAGTGGCTCAGGGGTAAAGAAACCACCTATGATGCAGGCAACCCAGGAGATGTAGGTTCGATCCCTGGGTCGGGAAGATCTCCTGAAGGAGGGCATGGCAACGCACTCCAGTATTCTTGCCTGGAGAATCCCATGGACATGGCAGCCTTGTGGGCTACAGTCCAGAGGGTCGCAGAGTCAAATACGACTGAAGTGACAGCATACACGCACGTGTGGTAATAACTCTAGTTTTAGTCTTTAGGGAGCCTCTATACTGTTCTCCATAGTGGCTGCACCAATTCACATTCCTACCAACAGTGTAGGATGGTTCCTTTTTCCCCCTACACACTCTCCAGCATTTATTATTTGTAGACTCTTTGATGATGGCCATTCTGACCAGTGTGAGGGGATACCTCATTGTTGCTTTGATTTGCATCTCTCTAATAATGAGTGATGCTGAGCATCTTTTCACGTAAAATCAATTGGCACTGACACATCCCTCGCAGGTACTAACATCCTGCCTTTAATATCACCTCAGTGACTTCATGGGGCAAAACCCGCTTGATCTAAAGTGAGTATCTGGAATGTGTTCAAAATGCCTTCCTTGAGGTGTAGTGATGAAAAGGCAAACATGGAAGCTGTGAAAGGCATTCACAACTCTGTGATGTACAAGCACCCACAAGCACAAAAAGAAACTCTGGAAGCCAGAATTGGAAAGATCCCAACAGCTTAAACTTTCGAACTACATGGTGGGGAAGAGGGATGATTCTTGGAAAGCATGCAGAACAGACTCAAAGGGCTGTAACACTGTGCTTTTTTCAGCTCAAATTTGGCAAAAATTCTTCCAACTTCATCTAAAAAAAAGGATTGTTATACAGTAGATGTGGAGAGACCATTACAAGTATGAGTGATATAAATTAATAAAGATGTGCTAATGAGACACTTAATAAAATGGCACATTCTCAATTTGGATATTTTGGTTTTGATATTACTTAAAACATGAGGACAACAGATAACACTGCCAAATCGGAGGTGGGGAGGGGGGGCATCTTACACAAAATAAAGTAAGGAAAAATAGAAAAGCAACCCTTTATACATAGCTCAGTTGGTAAAGAATCCGCCTGCAAAGCAGGAGACCCCGGTTTGATTCCTGGGTTGGGGAGATCTGCTGGAGAAAGCATAGGCTACCCACTCCAGTATTCTTGGGGTTTCCCTCATAGCTCAGCTGGTAAAGAATCCGCCTGCAATGTGGGAGACCTGGGTTCCATCCCTGGGTTGGGAAGATCTCCTGGAGAAGGGAAAGGCTACCCACTCCAGTATTCTGCCCTGGAGAATTCCATGGACTGTATAGTCCATGGGGTTGCAAAGAATCAGACACACCTTAGTGACTTTCACTTTCAAAGAAGCAACCCAGTACAGGAAGGAAGTTCAGATTTGGGGGTCAAGGGGAAGTAAATAAAAAACTGGAGAAGCTATATAATCTTGCTGGGACTCAGTTTCCTCCTTGATAAATTGGGAATAATAGAGCTTAACTTACAGAGTTGTTATGAGAACAGAAGACACTATGAAAAGCACTTAACCCATGGCCATTCAATAAACGGCAGCCACTCCTGCTGCTGGAAGCTAGTATTCTGGGATGTGAACAAGCTGGTGTCACATGGTACCACAGATGAGAGTGGGCCAGCACGGTGGAAGGAAAAAGTGGTCAAGTTGGGGTGCAAATAACAAAGAGCTGGAGAAGCAGGGGGCTGATGGAAAGCAGTGGCTGATGCCCAGAACTCATGTCCTTCATTCTATAAACCAGAGAAGATGACCTGAGCTTCCTCACCATCGAGGGTGCAGTTCTGGGCCCTACTGGATCGGGCCAGATCTCATAGCTGAGTAGCCAAATGAGTCTGTGGGCTGGCTTCCCAGACCGCATACTTTAACACAAGGGCTAGGGACTCAGATTCCCTGAACAACTACTATGTGCCAACACTACGCTTGATAGCACAAACCTGGCACAAAAGGTTAAAGCCTGAGGTGGGTAGATATTTACACATCTTACTATTGGAGATCAGTCCTGAATATTCATTGGAAGGACTGATGCTGAAGCTAAACTCCAATCCTTTGGCCACCTGATGCGAGGGACTGACTCATTTGAAAAGACCCTGATGCTGGGAAAGATTGAAAGCAGGAGGAGAAGAGGACAACAGAGGATTAGATGGTGGGATGGCATCATCGACTCAATGGACATGGGTTTGGGTGGACTCTGAGAGTTGCTGATGGACAGGAAGGCCTGGCGTGCTGCAGTCCATGGGGTTGCAAAGAGTTGGACACGACTCAGCAATTGAATTGAACTGAACTGAAATATCTACTCATCTCAGGCTTTAACCCTCTGTGTCAGAATAGTAAGAGAATAAAATAGGAGAGTGAAAGTGTTAGCAGCTCAGTTATGTCTAACTCTTTGCAATCCCACGGACTGAAGCCCACCAGGCTCCTCTGCCCATGGGATTCTCCAAGCGAGAATACTGGAGTGGGTTGCCATGCCCTTCTCCAGGGGCTCTTCCCAACCCAGGGATTGAATCCAGGTCTCTTGCATTGCAGGCAGATTCTTTCCCACTGAGCCATCAGGGAAGTCAAAAGGGGAGGAGGGCGTGTCCCAATTCCCATATCATAAAATCAGATATAAAAATGCATTTCATGCTTGTTCATGCTTGACCAATCAAGACTATAAGGTCTTGTACAGATATGAAGATCTCTAAAAAGCACACACAGAGTTTAAGTTCAGTTCAGAGTTTAAGGCCAAAGTCAAAACTGTCTGTTCCAAGCAAGAGCTACGTGAGACTGGATATCAACTCCAATGATACCAAAATTGCTTGGAACATTTCTAGTATTTCTTTTGTTCCCTTTGGACTTTAAAAAAAAAAAAAAGATATTTTCAGGGTGCAACTTTTACTTCTTTGAAGGTAAATTTAATTGTCACAATAAGAAGGCACCTAGAGCCCAGCCTGCTAATGCTGAGTAATAGTACTGGGATAAAAACGAGGTTGGTTCAGAAGCAATGATGATTTCCTTGTGGTTTTAGTCTGCCTGTCCTTGCCCTGCTGCCCGACCCACCCCAGTGCCGATGGCAGGGACCCCCTCCTCCCACAGCCTGTAGCTCACACGAGAAATGCTGCTTAATCAGATATTTCTGGCTTTTCACCTTCCAGACACATGGTAGGATTGCATTTCCTCAGCTCTTTTAGCTGGGTGAAGCCATGTGAAATGTTTTAGAAAGTTACAAGTTATGAGTGGAATGTTGGTGGGAGATTTCACTGCTTTGAGACCTTCTAGATTTCTGTTTCCTTCTGCACAGATCAGACACATTTGAAATAGTGGCTGCCCCATTGGTCTGGGGCCTGATTGACAAGAATGAGCAGAACCCTTCAACTTTTGATCCAACCCTCCACAGATATGTAGCATGAATGAGACATGAATCTTGGTTGAATTCCCTAGCTGTTCAGTGGTTAGGACTCTGCGCTTCCAAGGCAGGGGTATAGGTTCAATCCTTGCTTGGAGAGCTAAGATTCTGCATGCTACATGGCACAACCAACAAGAAAAAAAGAATCTTTGTTGTCTTCTGCCACTGAGATCAGCAGTCTATTTGTTACTGCAGCATAACCTAGGCTATCCTGACTAGTAAGTACAATGAGAAGCAGCTCTAGCTCTTCAGGGTTTCACTGGAATTCAAAGTGAACACTGTCTGCTTTTTCCAGGCATGAAGTTAGAAACAACCTCCTACTGTTCTTTGTATTGGGACACTTTAGACAAAACAGGCTCTGAACAATAAGAGGAACTTCAAAATCACTCTGAAAGATGGCAGTCCTATGATTATATAACTCTTAAAGAAACCACCTTGAAAGACTGCATTCATTTGTAAGTGTTAAATCTTACTTGTTACCACAATGAGGTATCATTATATCCCTATCAGAATGGCTAAAATTAAAAACAGTGAGAGTACCAAATGCTGGCAAGGATGCAGAGAAACTGGATCACTCATGCCTTGCTAGAAAGAACGCAAAGTGGTACAGCCACTCAGAACAAAAATGTAACAGTTGCTTACAAAACCAATTATACGCTTATTATACAACCCAGCTATGTCACTCAGACAAGTGAAAACATGTTCTCACAAAACCTGTATATAAATATTGACAGCAGATTTATTCATGGTATCTGGAAACAACTCAATATACTTCTGTAGGTAAATACATACACTATGGTAAATCTATACCATGGACTACTACTCAGCAAGAAAAAACAACAACAAAGGATTGGTGTGTGAAACGACTTGGATGGATCCCAAAGGAATTATGCTAAGTGAAAAGAAGAGATACAACTATATTGGATTTTTGAAAAGAATTGGAGAACAAGTTAGTGGTGGCCAGGGGTTAGGCAAGGTGGGAGGCAGGGAGCTGGCTGAGGCTACAGAAGGGTAAGATAAGGAATTCTGGTCATGGAATTGTTCCATATCTTGACTTAACTATCACATGAATCTACACATGTGGTGATGACACTGCAGAGAATTAAATACACGCCAACACAAGTGCATGTTCATCTGAATACGGTCAATGGCTTTTAACCGTGTCCTAAATGGCAACCCACTCCAGTGTTCTTGCCTGGAGAATCCCAGGGACAGGGGAGCCTGGTGGGCTGCCGTCTATGGGGTCGCACAGAGTTGGACATGACTGAAGCGACTTAGCAGCAGCAGCAGTGGCAACCGTAAACTGCAGTTATTTAAGAGCCTATCAACAGGGGGAACTGGGTGAAGCGTAAACATCTCTCTGCATGATTTCTCACAACTGCATATGAGTCCACACTTACACCACAACAAAAAGTTTTTTATAAACCTTAAGTGGCTAAAAAACAAACAAAAACCCAACTGTTTCTTTATTCTCCGTCCCCTTATCCTGGTTTATCTTCTCTATTTTTGGCTGTTCTGGGTCTTCATTGCTGCATAGGCTTTTCTCTAGGTGCAGAGCACAAGCCTCTCTTTCTTGTGGAGCAGAGGTTCTATGGCGTGTGGGCTTCAGGAGCTGCGGTTTCCAGCTCTAGAGCACAGGTTCAGTAGTTGTGGTATAGGGGCTTAATTGCTTTGAGGCAGGTGGGATCGTCCTGACCAGGGATTGAACCCGAGTCTCCTGCATTGGCAGGTGGATTCTTTACCACGGAATCACCGGGGAAGCCCCTTTCTAATTTTTTTTAGAACACTTAAACTACTAAACATCACATGTGTTTATCTGTTATTTTTTGCCTCCTCTGCTGATATGTAAGCTCTTCATGGACAGAGACTGTTTTGTCTTCGTGGTGCCTAGAACATCTCTAGCACCAAGTTGAGGCCCAGGATCGACTTGTGGAATAAGTGAATAAATGTGAAAAATGAATGAATGAAAGCGCTTCCATTGCAGCACTTTCAACATTCTGGCAAGCTCTAAAACCTAAACAAAACAATCTGATCAACATTTTGCACAGTTCCTAACTCCGCAAGTTACAGGTCTCAGTGCAGAACTATTATTCCTTTTATAACAACAGAAACGTAACTCATCTTCCCAAGTACATAATGCCTGCTTTGCTTTCAGCCTCCAGATTCAACACGCCTCAGCAGAGGTGAAAGAATGAACCGAATTAGATAATTATAGAAGAATGCATTTCAGCTTGGGTGCCATTTGGCAAGCATAAATTCTAGGTCAGCTTCATGGATGCTTTATAAACGCAAGCAAAAAAACACACCAAAAGCCTAATAGTAGTCAAACAAAAATGCCATATTTGAACCATGTATCATAAGTTGAAATCAAATAATTACTCCTTTTTTTCTTTTTTGGCCACATGCCTTATCTCAGTGAAGCTGAGTTTATTCTAAGGAGCCAATTAAATGACCATCAAGGCCAAGCCGAGGCCAGGAACTCGAAGTGAATTGTAAACCAAACAAAGAACAAATTGTACTCATTTCCTGGATCTGAAACCAAACCTTAACGTGAACTGTTTACTGAAATGGGAACCAGCTAAAGTTTGAGAGTAATTTCCAAACACACCTGAGGGTTCAGTCTAATCAAGTAACCGAACTCATATATATTTAAAAGCTTTTGAACAGACTCGGAAACTCACATTGCTAACCAAATCCCAGAACAAACTGGAACGAAACTAATAGTTCTTTACGGTGAGTTGACTAAGGAACACACAATAGAAATGTGATGATCGGCCTTCTTTTTTTCTGAGTCCACATTACAATATGGTGAGTTTTAACACAACTCAGCCTGCAATTATTTTTCCAAGGGACACTATACGATCCTTTTGATGGGTGTGTACTGTGTGCAGGAGGAGGGAGGAGAAGTTGGGGCGGGGCGCAGGGCGGGGGGGTGTTGGGATTATAACGGACAAGGACTCAGAGGAGATGAAGGGAAGTGTGTCCTTAGAAATGGGAAACCCAGCCGTTTCTGGAGACTTCGTTTTCCTACTAGGAAGAGACAGAGGGCAGTCACAGGGCCGTCCAGACTCCAAAGCTGCAGGGCTCTGGACCCTGGAGCGGCAGGTGCGTTACCTGTGGAGAGCTGGGCGGGGAGCGGGTTCATTTCCTTGTCCACCATCTTCTGGTACAAGGCCCTCAGGCTGAAAGGCTCCACCGTGAAAGGCAGGGTCCCGGTCAGCATGGCATACATGTTCACACCTCTGAAAGGAGAGACACACCAGAGCGTGAGACCGGAAGACGACCCGGGCCGGGGGCCTGGGGAAGCTGGGTGCCGCCGCCCCCGCGCCCACCTCGGCGCTGCTCGGCCATTCCCAGAGCGCTCAGCGCTGCGCTGAGGCGGGAAAGCGCCGCTGGGGACACGCGGACCCTGGTGACAACAGGGGTTTAAAGCGCGTCAAGGTGACACAAATGAGCTTCTTATAAAACAGGGACAGACTTAGAAAAGAAACGTGGGGTAACCAAAAGGGAGAGGCAGCGGGATAGCTTAGGAGGTTGGGATTAACATACACACACTCCTATAACAAGGGCCAACTGTATAGCACAGGGAACTCCACTCAATATTCTGTAGCATATTCTCTAGTAACCTATATGGGAAAGCATCTGGAAAAGAGTGAATCCATGTACCTGAATAACTGAAGCACTTTGCTGTACACCTGAAACCATCACAGTATTGTAAATCAACTATCTTCCAATATAAAATAAAAAATAAAAAGAAATAAATTCAAGGACTTTCCTGGAGGTCCAGTAGTTAAGACTCCATGCTTCCACTACAGGGAACATCAGTTCGATTCCTGAGTGGGGAACTAAGATCCCACCGGCCGTGGGGCACAGCCAAACTGATCAACTTAGCTGAAGCTAAGTTGGAGCTACCCCCATAAGGAGGGGAAACTATGACCTTTTCTTCTGGAAGGAAGTCTAGACCAAATGATGTGAAAAATGCCTGGGGAATCTTGTGTAAGTACGAACCTAGAATAAAAGTAGTTCCGCCATGATGCGGTTTTCAAGTATAGTTTACAAGGTGGAGCCTGGAGGAGGCCAGATCAAAAAAATACACGGCAAGACCCTCCACGGGAGGGCAGGTCACAGTCTGGCCAGCCTGCTTGGCTCCTCCTCAGCCCTTGGAAACAGAAGCCTCACACTCCAAACTGGTGTTTTGCTCTTCCCTTGAATTCCGTTTTGGCCTGTACCTAGAGAAATTCCTCTGGAGGAGGGGAGGAAGGGAGATCTCTTTCCCACTCGTACTTTTCCTATCATTTTTTATTGGGAGATTCTGCCATCCAGCTCACATGTGGTCAAAATGCCTTCCGAATGGGCTTCACTATCTACATCCAAAACCAAACTAGAGAACAGCAACATCTCTTGGAGGATTTTTCTTTTCCTGATGTGCAAAACCTAATACCATTTTGATGAGATTTCCTGAGGGGGGGAAATGCCTGGCCTGCCAAGAGGTCTCGAGTGCTCAAAATCGCCCAGGGGAGCGTTTTAAAAAGAGGCAACAAGATCTCCAGTCAAAACAAATCCAATGAGACTGATTGAAATGAAGACCCGTGGGGCCTGTTCCACTGAGGTGCCTCTGAATTATGGCACTCTGGAGAGGGACAGGTCCAGAGTCCAGAGGCTCTGGTTAGAAGTCATTCTCAAATTGCAGACGTATACTAAGACCCAGTTCTTGCTCTGTAACTTGAGGTGGAGTTAGGGAGACAGATACATCACCATTCACTTCTCAAATGCTTGCAGGCTGGCTCTCAGTCTCAGGCAGCGTATTGATAGATGGCCCCCGGGAGGGATACCAGATAAGGAGCTGCCATCTCAGACTTAGAACTGGGTGAAGGCAGACAATCAGCAAATCAACAAATAAATAAGTTCAAGCGTTTCAAGTAGTGAGTGCAGAGGAGATAAGAAAATGCCAAACTCTGCTGCTCTGGACCCCAGACGAGTTCAATTAAGGGAGAGAGACGACTATAAGTACTTGAAGATGGGAGCCCTCTCGGGCTAAGTATATGTGTGTGAGTTTATCCGTCTTGGCCAACTAGTTATGAGGATAAATTATGTGGACCAAGAAGTGGAGACAAAAGGGCCTCCCTGGTGGTCCAGTGGTTAAGAATCTGCCTTGCAATGCAGGAAGATTCCACATGCTGCAGGGTAACCAAGTCAATGTGCCACAACTATGGAACCCACTCGCTGCAACCCCTGAAGCCCGAGTGCCCTGGGGTCTGCTTTCTGCGATGAGAAGCCTATGCACCGCAACTAGAGAGTAGCCCCTACCCGCAGCAATGAGAGAAAGCCCTTGCTCAGCAACAACTACCCAGCACAGCCAAAATAAATAACTAAATTAAATATTTAAATTTTTAAAAAGGAAATGCAGGTAAGAATGAACAAAGCATATGCAGCACTGTGTAAAGCAGCATTTCCCTGTGTGTGCTTAGTGGAACACCATCCTCAAGACAAGACTAGATGTTGGGTGAATAAACCTTCTGTAGCCAAATAATTTGCGGGGCAGTCATCTGGCATGAAGTGGGTGAAAGGGGCTCAGAATGGGGACCAGCAGACCGAGGCACGTTGTTCATTAAGTTCTGAATGGGAGGGCCAGCATACAGTAGAAAGAGAAAGGAGGAAAATTAGCAATAGAGACGTTTGAAGGGGAGACGCCAAGATGCAGCGTGGAAAGCAAGACGATGGTGGCAAGATAACAGAAGCCAGGAAGCCGGGAGGAGAGGTAGTCTGGCGGCAGAGGAAAAGGGGATTAGGGGAACTAACCTGTTTGAGAACCTTCAATGCATTGCTGTACTGTGGGTACATTTGAGGCAGAGCCAACCATCCTTGCTTGGAGGATTGTTGGAGACTGATAAAGAGGGGAAGCTAAGAAGGCCCTCCAAATCGTACCATTTGTGCACTTAAAGGGGTCTTGGACACATGGCTCTTGGGGATGGAAACCCCATGGGACACTCCACAAGGTTGTTGTTGGGGACCCTGGTAAAGCTTCAGAGTCAAGCTCTTCCAACCCCCTAAGGCAGCTCAGGCCATTCAGGGCAACTCTATACATGGGCAAGGCCTTCAAATACTGAGCTGGAGTCTACAACTCCTACCCATCGGCTGTGGGACCAGTCAGTCCTGTCCCCACTCACCTCAGTGAGCATTAATTCTCGCTCTGACACTCATATGTAAAGCTGAAGAGTCTGGTACTTAAACAAAATTGTTTGTCCCGCAGGTGGTTTTTTTAATACTCAATCCATGTAGCAGGCTTCCCTAGTGGCTCAAACAGTAAAGAAACTGCCTGCAATGCAGGAGACTCAGGTTTGATCCCTGGGTCAGGATGATTCCCTGGAGAAGGGAATGGCAACCCACTCCAGTATTCTTGCCTGGAAAATGCCATGAACGGAGGAGCTTGGAGGGCTACAGTCCACGGGGTCACAAAGAGTCGATACGACTCAGCAACTAAACAGCAACGAACTGCTGTTCAAACTCCAAATTCACCCCAGATTTCCACTTCTCTCGGAGAAGTTTATCAACAAAACAGTCATCAAGCTGTAAAGAAGATCCAGCTCTCTATCCAGCATCTCTTACCCATAAAATATGGATAATAATAGACCCTACCTCTCAGGTCGTATCAGGGTCAAATGAACTAAGCCACAGAAAGTACTGAATGCCATGCCTGGCATAATCTTAGTACTTGATAAATGTGACCTATCGTTTCATCACAAAACTTTTTAAAAACAAGAGATAAAAAGCTACAATTATATGTGTACCCTATTGCCAAATAATAACGGAAATCTACATTAGTAGTCCTACACAGTCCATTTGAAAAGGGAAACCAGACTGAGCATCTTAATCCCCTTCCCCTAGAGTTTTCATACATGTTTAATATCTGGATAAGGAAAATCTAGCTCCTTTGACATTTCGGAAGGATGTGAGAATACCAAGGGAGAAATGTGGAATGTGGTGTATAAACCTCCGTAATCCCACAGAATTGGTAGAAGTTTCAAAACACGTTCAGAATTTCCTGATGTGTCTTTTTAAACATGGCCCAGGGGCTTTCTCACTTCTCCCTGGGCAGACATGGGGACCCCAAGAACCGCAGAGAGTTTGAAAGAAAGTAACAAGATATTGGGATGAAGGAGGGCGACACCCGTGCATGCTCAATCGCTCATTCGTGTCCGACTCTTTGCATTCCCATGGACCACAGCCCACCAGGCTCCTCTGTCCATGGGATAATACTGGATATGGGTTGCCATTTCTTCCTCCAGGGGATTTTCCAGACCCAGGGATCAAACCCACATCTCCTGCATTGCAGGCAGATTCTTTACCACTGAGTCACGAGGTAAAGAAATAAAATTCAAGGCTTCCAAACAGAGAGAAATAAGGGTGAATCACCAACAGATGCAAGCAAATCCAGAGACACTGACTAGGTGGAATCCTCTGATGTCAAAAGATAAAGAAAAAGTGCACTGGAAGGGTAGCTGGAAGAAGAGAGGAAGGGGTCCCGGGAAATGTAGATGTGGAATCTTTGGGATGAAACCAGGGGCCAGGGGACATCCCTGATGGTCCAGTGGTTCAGAACTTGCTGTGCAATGCAGGGGACTCGGGGTGAGTCCCTGGTCAGCGAACTAAGATTCCACATGGCAAAGGGCAACTAAGCCTGAGGGCCACAGCTAGCGACCTCATGTGCTGCAACTACTGCAGCCTGCGCTCTACTGCCCTTGCGACACAACCAAGACCCAATGCAGCAAAATAAATAAATGAAAATAATTTTTTAAAAAAATTAGGAGCCAAGTAGTGGTCCTGATACTTAGTCTAATACACAAAGATACTCCCTGGGTGGAAAGCTAGGGTATCACTTGCCATCTCTGAAAGGAAAGACTGAGGGACTCAGCTCCCTAGAGAAGTCAACCAGCAACTTTAACAAGACACAAGAGACAAAGTAACTGGCAGAGCTATGGAGTCGGGGAGGGTGTGAATACTGGTTCTCACGGGGCTGGTGGGCAGCTCAGCCTATACCAGAGTGAAGCTGAGAGAACCTTCAGCTGACATGCCTTACTTCTGTGTGATTCTTTGAGAAAGAAACTGCCTTATAAAAATTAAAAATAATTCTCTGCCTAAAAGCAATAGCCTTCTACATTTCAGTATCAGCTTTCAGTACAACCTCCAATTTAAGGTCTTAAAAATAGAGTGGGAACAGATCCATCCATTTGGAAAATCAGGAAGTTCACTACTACTCCATTATATGGTCTGTGTTCAGCAAAAGATTATTTTCTTGTGGATTTTAAGACTCCCCCCCCCCACACACACACCCTTTTCCTTTCTTCCCTCTTCTAAGTGTGTGTGCTAGCTCCAAAAACAAAAAGTCTTGGATTTTGTAACTGAAAAATTTCTGAAGCTAAAGAAAGTTTCCTTTCTAAAAGTCAATGTGCATGTAACCCGAGGAATCCCTCCTCCCTTGCCTAGCTTTTAAAAATGCTTTGCCAAAACCCTTTGGGGAGCTCAAAGCTTTTTAGGGCATAAGCCACCTCATCTCTTTGCATGGCCTTGCAATGAACCTTTGTCTGCTAAAAAAAAAAAAGAGTCAAAAGCTCTAAACTACCCAAAAGAAGTCATCAGGCTGTTCTTTCTCCCTGTTTCTCCTGCCATCTTTCATTTGAAGGGAGTCTGAATGGAGACAACATGCTATCCTTCCAGATTTGAGTCCTGGAAGTAGCTGGTGGTGTCTGGTGTACTTTTACAAAACAGTTCTGGGGACTAAAATGAATTCTCCCGCTCTTCCTCCTGAAAGCCTAGGTCTACACAGGGATAGAAGAACTGGAAACAAGACGGCACCCCTCAGCCAACTTGTCTACCCAAAAGGACAGCACTGGGACAGATTTTTCCCACTCAGTGTGCCTGGGAAGATGGTCTGGATATGTTGTGCAGGACATTCAACTAAGCACTAGGTCTTCACACAAATGCTTCCCCCACTCCAGATGGCCCCATGAGAGCCAAGAGCAGCTTTGGTGAAAAAAATGTTGTATTCTCAATCTCTGGGGGACAGAACTCTCCATTCCCCTTGTCCCTACCCTTGGAGACTCTCCAAAGTTCTCTAGAGAGCACTGTACTGTTTTGAAAATCAAGTTAGTTTTGATTCTTTTCATTTAAAAAGTATATCTGCATTCAAGTTTTTTTTTTAATTAGCATATATGCCACTTTGAGGAAAAGCCAATCAACAATAAAAAAAAAAAAAAAGGTTCACTGCAACAGAAGGAACATTTAGTTTTTGTCTCTGAAATTGCAAAATTCACTGGAGATAAAGATATAGATATTTCATTCATATGGATTAAAGGGAAGAAGTGAATTGTTTTAGAGATATTCGTATGTGGTCCACATACAAAAAGACTGACCATTGAAAATAATGGGAATTCCCCAAGACGTTGCTGCTGCTCAGCAAGTTGTATTGTCACTAAGTTGTATTCTGACTCTGTGACCCCATGGACTGCAGCACGTCAGGCTCCTCTGTCCTCGGGTATCTCCCAGAGTTTGCTCAAATTTATGTCCATTAAGTCAGTGATGCTACCTAACCATCTCATCCTCTGTCACCCCCATCTCCTCCTGCCCTCAGTCTTTCCCAGCATCAGGGTCTCTTTCAGTGAGTCAGTTCTTCGAATCAGGTGGCCAAAGCACTGGAGCTTCAGCTTCAGCATCAGTCTTTTCCAATGAATAGTCAGGGTTGATTTCCTTTAGGATTGGTTGGTTTGATCTCCTTGTTGTTCAAGGACTGTCAAGAGTCTTCTCCAGCACCACAATTTGAAAGCATCACTTCATCAGTACTCATAATTAAGACCCTATAAATATTGCTTATAACTGAGACAGCTTGTATATTATATGTAACAGGATGTTAAAAATGGGACTCCCCCCCTTTTTTTTAATCTCTCAATTTAGGCCGAATCTCCAGGATAATAAATGCTGCTGATTCTTATATCCCAAAGTGAGACCTGAGCCTTCCTGAGCAGGACTTGCAATGGAGAATCTTCTTTATGGTCAAACTCTCACATCTGTACATGACTACTAGAAAAATCCTAACATTGACTAAATGGACTTTTGTTGGAAAAGGGAAGTCTCTGCTTTTTAATATGCTTTGTAGGATGGTCATAGCTTTCTTTCCAAGGAACAAGCATCTTTTAATTCATGGTTGCATCCACATGCTCACCATTTTCCATTTCCATTGTTAATTCCTGATTCATTAGAGGACGAGTCTCCTAGGGGCCCCATTGGTGGGGAAGAATTTTCTTTCCCACGGTTTCCTTGAATGACAAGCTGGTTTTCTTCCTGAACCAGTATCAGAAGTCTTAAAGAAAGGCCCCATCTACCTGTCAAGGTCACACAAGAAAAAAAAACACCACGTCTGGAGATGGGAGCTTGCTTTTGGTTTTGGAAGTGGACCCTTCCTTCTGTTGTTGTTTCAGAGGTATAAAGAGGGATGCTCTGTAATAACAGTGTCTGACCCAGAGAGAAAATTGGTCCCACTTGCACTCTTTTTTTAAACAGCCTTTCAAATTAAATTCTGTTTGGGCTTTCCATTTCCAGTGCTGCCAGCCAAGTTGTGGGCACCAAATAGAAACCTACCCAGCATCTCAGACACAACACCCCAAAGTGGTGGGAAATTCATTTCTTAAAGAAGGCTCTGAAGTTGTGTTTTCTCCAAGATTAAGAGCAGAAGGCATCAGGCTTTTCATACCTTCCTGCCTTTGCTCAACTGTTCCCTCTGCCTGGAAATTTTCTCCTCCTCTTCTCCACCTGACAAACTACTTCATCCCTCAGAAGTAGATTAAACTCTCCTCCGATGCCTCTCTTTAAAAACAAAAAAATTTTTATGTGGACCATTTTTTAAGTCTTTATTGAATTTTTTGTTACAATACTGCTTCTGTTTTATGTTTTAGTTTCTTGGCTATGAGCCCTGTGGGATCTTACCTCCCCAACCAGGGGCTGAACCTGGACCCCATGTATTGAATGGCGAAATCTCACCCACTGAACTGCCAGGGAAGTCCCTGATGCCTTCTTGAATTTAACCCACCTGAGCAACCACATTTGTTCTCTGTACAGTATCTCCTGACATGCTCTTTTGGTTTAAAGGGGAGACTTCCAGGTCACCTATAAGCAAGTGTCTTAGCTTGACTACCATAACCCGAAGGGATGGTTTAACCACCAGAAGTTAATTTTCTCACAATTCTGGAGGTTGGAAGTCTGGATCAGGATGCCAGCGTGGTCAGGTTCCAATGAGGTTTCTTTTCCTGGCTTGTAGACAGCCACCTTGGAGAAGGAAATGGCAACCCACTCCGGTTTTCTTGCCTAGAGAATCCCGTGGACAGAGGAGGTTGGTGGCCTGCTGTCCATAAGGTCGCACAGAGTTGGACACGGCTGAAGTGCCTTAGCGTGCATGCATGCATTGGAGAAGGAAATGGCAACCCACTCCAGTGTTCTTGCCTGGAGAATCCCAGGGATGGGGGAGCCTGGTGGGCTGCCATCTATGGGGTCGCACAGAGTCAGACACGACTGATGCGACTTAGCAGCAGCAGCAGTAGCTAGCCACCTTCTCTCTGTGTCCTCACATGTGAGAGACTAAGCAAGCTTTTCTCAAATGAAGACCAATGCCGTCATGACGTCTCCACCCTCAAGACCTCCCAAAGGCTCCATCTCCGAATACCATCACATTGGGAGTGAGTGCTTTAACATATGCATTGGGGGGAGACACCATTCAATCCACAGCAGAACACGTTTTTGCACACATGCTCAGTCATGTCTGATTCTTTGCGACCCCATGGCCTCTAGCTCGCCAGGTTCCTTTTGTCTATCTACAGAATTTCCCAGGCAAGAATACTGGAGTGGGTAGCCCTTTCTTACTCCAGAGGATCTTCCTGATCCAGGGATCAAACTGGCATCTCCCGAGTCTCCGGCATTACAGGCAGATTGTAGATAGCAGTAGATAAGTGTGTTCCATTTTTTAAAATAACCACAAATTCCACGTTACTCTTTCCATCAAGGGGTAGAAAATATCTCTCCTCCTGACCCTGGGCTTGGCCATTTGGCCATCTCTTTTGCCCAAACAGACACAAGCAAATGTGACTCAGAGGACTCTTCAAAAGTATTTCTGCAGCAAGGCTTACCCTCTCTTACTCCAGGGACTTTTCCACCATCATGTAAATGAAGTTCTACATACTGGGGGTTTTCTTTGCTTTCTGGTTTTCATATAGCCAATAATGTGGTGCCTATAGGCCACAGCAAGGACTGAGACTTGTTTTATGGTTTGCCCATCTGATGCCCTCACTTGGGGGACCTGATGGAGGCTTACAGTCCACTGGGGGGCGGGGATGAGGGGTGGCCTCTGTAGCTTGTCCAATTCATCTGTCAGGTAGCGCACTTGACTTCACAAAGGAAATATTCCACACTTGGGAAGAGATTGGCTCTTGGGATCTGGACCGCTCAGTTTTCACTCACCTTTGACCTTTCCTGAGAGGGCAGAGTTTACATAACAGAAATTTATCATCTCACAATTCTGGAGGCTCAGAGTCTGAGCTGAAGGTGTCGGCAGGGTTGGTGTTCTCTGCAGGCAGTGAGGGAGGGTCTGTTTCCCGTGGCCCCCTGAGCCTCTGCTGGTTTGCTGGCCATCTGGAGTTCCTTGATGCAGATGGGTCGCCCGGGTCCCTGCCTTCATCGTTGCATGGCCTTCTCCCTGTGTCTCCCTGGATCTAAACCTCCCCTTTATATGAAGACACAGTCCTATTGGAACAGAGCCCATCCTAATGATCTCATTCAACTCATTCATTACCCCATCTCTAAGTAAGGTCATCTTCTGAGGTCCTGGGGGTTAGGACTCCCATATATCTTTCTCTGGAGAGACACAGTCAATCCATAACATTTTGTTTTGCATCTGTTTACAACTGTCCCATAGCCTCTCCCTTCCTTTAGGGCAAAATTCACACCCCTCCCCACTCCTTCCCACGCTACGGCCCTCACACATCCTGTTCTGTCCTGCCTGGAGCCTCTGCCCACATCTTCTTCCTCTCATAGCTGATTCTTCTCATCCTCAGATTCGGCTTTGAGGTCTTCTCAAGAGGCCACCCCCATCCTTGTTCCCTGCAGCCCTCCCACTTCCTCCAGAGAGGCTACTGCAATGAATTTATAGCTTTTTAAAAAACTGCCTGCCTGCCCCACTAGAATCCTACAAGAGGAAGAGGGTGACGATTAAAGGCAGAACTCTAGAGGCAAACCACCTTGGCCCATCCTGGCCCCATCACCCATCAGCTGTGATATCTGGGCGAGTGTCTACAGTTCTTCATGCCTCAGTGTCCTCATCTGCAAAGTGGGACAACACAGCATTCTCCTGAAGACTTCTGAGGCAGACGAGATGAGATGAGCTGAAACACGCAAAGCCCTTGAACACTGCCCGACACTCGGAGGGAGGTACGCAAGGGTTAACCGCGATCATTACAGGAGTCGGACAGACTGTTGTGCGCTCAGAATTCGGCCCAGTGCCTGGCTCCACAAATATGTGCCGAATGAACAAATGTCTCATAAGCCAGCGTGTGGCTCACATGGCTTCCTATTGTTTTTTAAGCTTTAGTTTATAGCATCCCTGTGAATGAGGTGTGGATCATGGGGGTCTCATCCCCCTGGGGAATGTTCCAGGGAGTGAGCTAACACAGAGTTGCTCTGGGAAAACCTGCTTTCTAGAAAGAGTAAAACATGGTCTTTGGTAGCTGAGCAAGGGTGAAAATTTATTCCACCTCAACTCCCCATGTTGGGGACCAAAACAAAGGACTCATGGGGCTAGGGTATCTGGTCTACCTGGACATCCCCCATGGGCCTCCAGAGCGTTGCCAGGATCAGCTGAAGCCCAGGAGTCCATAAATTACATAATCACTTAACAAAGGCTTTTGTGTACATTGCTTGACAGCATTATGACCAAGAATGAGGCCTGTGAGAGCTTTCAAGAGACCTTCAGTTGCACATCATCATCTTGAAAAAAAAAAAGAAAAATGCAATTAAGTGGAAGTTAGCAGAGAAGGGCCCCACTGCCCCAGTCACAGTCCTGCCAGCAACAAGGGTGGGAGGGGGAGGCATGGGTCCGGGCATCCTTGTCTCAGGGCATCTCTGCTTCTTCTGCAGTTTCTTCTGAAGCTTCACCTCCGCCTGGATGGAGCCACTGGATGGATGTGGACACAGCAGGTGGCAATGGCCCAAGTCCCTTTATTTTAATCCCGGGGCCCCAAAACTAAGAAGGGGAGCATCTAAAATGGTCACTAAACGTGGATTCCTTTCCAGGGTCCAGGGACTCAGAAGAAGGGGCAGGAACAAAGTCTGAGCTTAATACTGACCTAGGATCCTTTTGCGGCCTGTCCTTTTCATTTTCGTTTTTTAAAAGTTATTTTTTATTTGACTATGGTTGCTTTACAACATTGCGTCCGTTTCTACTGTACAGCAAAATGAATTATCTATACGTACTCATATATCCCCTCTTTCCTGGATCTCCTTCCCATTCAGGTCACCACAGGGCATTAAGCAGGGTTCCCCGTGCTATACTCTAGGTTCCCATCAGTTGTCTGTTTTATACATAGCATCACGTGGCACTGCTGCTGCTGCTGCCAAGTCATTTCAGTCGTGTCCGACTCTGTGCGACCCCATAGACGGCAGCCCACCAGGCTCCCCCGCCCCTGGGATTCTCCAGGCAAGAACACTGGAGTGGGTTGCCATTTCCTTCTCCAATGCAGGAAAGTGAAAAGTGAAAGTGAAGTCGCTCAGTCGTGTCCGACTCTTCGCGACCCCGTGGACTGCAGCCCAGCAGGCTCGTCCATCCATGGGATTTTCCAGGCGAGAGCACTGGAGTGGGGTGCTGTTGCCTTGGCACTAGTAGTAAAGAATCTCCCTCCCAATACAGAAGATGCAGCCTACCCAGGTTCAGTCCCAGGGTAGGTAAGATTCCCGGAAGAAGGGCATGGCAGCCCATGCCAGTATTCCTGCCTGGAGGATCCCACGGACAGAGGAGCCTGGCCGGCTACAGCCCATGGGGGTTGCAAAGAGTCGGACGTGACTGAGCAGCTGACACAGGCACCCATCAGCCGTGCGTGCGTGTCAGTCCCAGTCTGCCAGTCCACCCCGCTCCCCCTTTCTGCCTCAGTGCCCATACACTTCATTTTCCTTTGTATTTCTCCACACAAGAGAAACAGTCAGTCTCCGTCTTAGTGTTCCCAGGAGAGGACAAGAGGCCCCAGGCAGTTATAAGGCCAGGTGGTCTCCTACAGCCCTGACAGCCACAGACTCCTTCCCTCCTTCCTTCCACCAGCAGTTCTAGACTTTGCAGAGATGCCTGTTTTGTTAGTCATGGGCCAGAAAGGGTCCCGCTACACAGGTCGAGCTTTGTCACCATGACGACCAGTGATGATGCTGTACTGTCCGGCCCCTTCGAGAGCAGGACCCCAGGAGCAAACCGTCACCTCTTTTCCAAGCTCTTTCCCTTTGATCACTGTCACCCGGCCCAGTCCCTATCACCACAGTTCTGTGACACCCCTGAACCCCCGGCCTTTCAGACTACCCATTGTCCACGTGGTTTGTTTTGTTTGTTTGTTTGTTTTGGAGGGAGGGGGTTTGTTGTTTCATTTTGTTTCACAAACTATTCCTCTCAAAGCTTTCCATTTAGCATAAGTACATTCCCTAAATGCTGAGGAAAGAGAGTGATTCAAGACTCAGACTTTTATATTCACCCATTCATACCTGCGTGCGTGCGTGCGCAGTCATGTAGTCGTGTCTGACTCTTTGCAACCCCACACAGACTGTGGGGTGGCTCCTCTGCCCCTGGCAAGAATAGTAGAGTGGGTTGCCGTTTCTTCCTCCAGGGGGTCTTCCCGACCGAGGGACTGAACCCGCATCTCCTGTGGCTCCTGCACTGACAGATGGGTTCTGTACCGCTGAGCCACCCGGGAAGCCCCCGTTCACACATAAATAACTATTATGGGCAGATGACATGGCAGATACTTAAGAGGGCAGGAATGGGTTTCGCCTATGTATTGACTCTAATCCACGGAGGCTGCCTGCCTGGAGGACTGTGTTGAGAAGGATTCTGAGGCCCATCTAGGCACAGCATAAAAAGAGTCTGTCAGTAGCAATGCTGGTAACATCACCCAGAGCACCTCAAAGAGGAAAGCACCCTTTGCCCTCGCTTCCTACTACCACTCCCCTGCCCCAGGGGTCCCCAGTGAATCAGCTGTACAAAGCACCCTCTGCACACGGCACCCTCTGCACACAGGCACCCTCTGCACACGGCACTCTCTGCACACAGGCACCCTCTGCACATGGCACCCTCTGCACACAGGCACCTTCTGCACACAGGCACCCTCTGCACACAGCACCCTCTGCACACAGGCACCCTCTGCACACGGCACCCTCTGCCCACAGGCACCCTCTGCACACGGCACCCTCTGCCCACAGGCACCCTCTGCCCACGGCACCCTCTGCACACAGGCACCCTCTGCACACAGGCACCCTCTGCCCACAGGCACTCTCTGCACACGGCACCCTCTGCACACGGCACCCTCTGCACACAGGCACCCTCTGCACACGGCACCCTCTGCACACAGGCATCCTGTGCACACGGCACCCTCTGCACACGGCACCCTCTGCACACGGCGCCCTCTGCACACAGGCACCCCGTGCACACGGCACCCTCTGCACACAGGCATCCTGTGCACACGGCACCCTCTGCACACGGGCACCCTCTGCACACAGGCACCCTCTGCACACGGCACCCTCTGCACACAGGCACCCTCTGCACACGGCACCCTCTGCACACGGCACCCTCTGCACACAGCACCTCCTGCACATGGCACCCGCTGCACACAGCAGCCTTCTCACATTCTCTGGAGAACTGGGAGGAACCCGGAGCTCAGCATGAGGCTTGAAGAGCCCTGAGAGCTGAGTGCAGCTCCCCAGCCTACAGGCTGAGTGGCCCTGGGCTGCACTAACCACCAAGCCACCCTCCTGTCTGTGTGAAAAAGGGTAATAGCCGGCCTCACAGGTGGTCCTGAGAATCAAAGGAAACGGCGGACTCCGAACCTCAGCAACGGAGGCTGCCCCCACTAACGTCTCACCCCACCCCCCGGCTGAATGAGCTGAGCTGCGCTTCCAAGGAGAGCTGCCCCTTTCTTGGAACGTTCAGGGGATGCTGGTGCCCTCGAATTCCCATTTCATCTCGGCTCCTCTAAATAATCTCTATCCAGACCTTCTGCAGTCCCTCATTCACTCACATTCCTCTGTTTGCTTCCTCTGCTGGCTTTAGCGCTGACTCTCTAGCTTCTAGGGCTTCCCTGGTGGCTCGGAGGATAAAGAGTCTGCCCGCAATGCGGGAGACCTTGATTCGATCCCTGAGTAGGGAAGATCCCTGAAGGAGGAAATGGCGACCCACTCCGTATTCTTGCTTGCAGAATCCCATGGACAGAGAAGCCTGGCGGGCTATAGTCCATAAGTGCATGCCAAGTCACTCAGTCACGTCCGATTCTTTGTGACCCCAAGTAGCCCGCCAGGCTTCTCTGTCCATGGGATTCTCCAGGCAGGAACACCGGAGTGGGTTGCCATTTCCTCCTCCAGGGGATCTTCCCCACTACTGACACTTTCACTCTCTCCAGCCTCTGTTCACCTGGTTGAAATGCCTGTCCTGCCCTCCGTCCCTCCCTTCTCTCCTTCTTCTCCTTCCTCCCTCCTTCTATCCTTCCTTCCCTCCTTCCTTCATTCTCCCTCTCCAGCCCAGGCTCCATGCCATGTGCTAGGCATCCCCAGAACAAGAGACGGACTCCACAGTGGTGACACTGATCAATACTGGAACGTGGAGCTGGACAGGCCATTCGAAGAGCTGGGAAACAGCATTCCAGAGGAAAGCACCGCTGAGTGCTGGCCGGGGCCAGGGGTGGGGTGGGAGGTGGAACAAAACAGATGAAGGGATTCAAAGGTACAAACTTCCGGTTAGAAAATAAATAAGTCACGGAGGTGTAATGTATAACATAGGGAATACAGTCTAACACGGCAGTAACTCCGTAGGTGACAGATGGTTCCTAGACTTCCTGTGGTGGTCAATTCGCAATATATATAAATGTCGGATCACCGTGTTGTGTACCTGAAACTAACATGATACTTTATGCCAACTACACTTCAGTGAAAGACACAGCGACTGCAAAGCCCAGAGGCGGGGAAAACAAAACTCGTGTGAAGAAGACAACTTGTGTGAAGAACCGTGAGCAGCTGGAGAGGGGTGGGGGGAGTGGGTGAAGAGGCAGGAGAGGTGGGCAGACCCTCAGTAAGGTGCAGGGCCAGGGCCGAGGCTGGGATTTACACCTATGCTGATGGAAAGCAGGGAGGGACACGAGTGACTCATGAAACCAAAACTCATCTTGGCAAGTGCTCGGTTGTTTTCTTCTCCCCCCCTGCACCTTGTGGAATTTAAATTTAGGGCCTCTTGGAGCAGTTGGTGGAAAAACGACCATGGTGGAACGTGGAACCCAAAGAATCACTGTGTATATATCCCAGAGCTGATAACTCATGCTCATTAAACATTCAAAGGTTATCTCTTCAGAAAGGGGCCATGCAGACAGTAGGAGGGAGACAGGTCATAAGAGCGCCGTTTTAGAAGCTCAGTAACTCACATGGACCAGACATCGATTTTGGGGCCGTATTTCTTCCTGGCAAGGAGTTCGGGAGCGGCGTATGCGGGACTGCCACACTGCGTGCTGAACGGGTCGGAATGGCCCAGGATCCCTGCACAGTTGCTCAAACCAAAGTCTGCGAAGAGGAGGACAAAACCGGCTTCAGATATAGAAAACCGTGGATGCAAACAAGGAGGGAGGTAGGGGGCAGGCAGCGGGAAAGGAAACATTCTCTGGGGCTAACACATCATTTTGCATCCACCAGGAAACCCAGCAGCTGTGAACCGTAACCTCTGGATATGGGTCTCAGGACAGAAGAATGTCAGGCGGTGGTTCCCCGGCCAAACTGGAAATATTTTCTAGCAGGGCCTCACAATCAAATCCAGTGAGAGCTAAAAAGTATGCTGAACCAAAACATATTTTCATCAACTCTTGGGTTATGAGTCATCCAGGAAAACAAGACAGGCTTGCTTGCTTTCGAGGACTCAGGCAGGAGGAGAAAACGAACCAACGTTCCTTGGAGTCAGCCTGCTGGCTTCCAAGTGGGCAAGGGGGTAAGAGCCGAAGGAAGACTGATATTCCCTGGCGGGTGTCGCTGTCACCCCAAAGGACACGCGATCCCACCCGACAGAGCTGGCTTTTTTCAGCTGAATGTTTTCATTGCATGCAAGTCTCTTAAAAAAGAATGTTCCCAATGCATGAGGCAACATATGGTGATTTGAAGAGAGGGGGAAAAATACACCCAGTGATTTAGACAATGCTGAGCGTTGGCTGGAAACAAAAAAAAAGCCAGAAAAATAGCAATGAGAATAGACTAAATGACCTCCTAGCAATGATCCATTGCTTGGATCCTGGCTGATTAAGGCAGGGGGCAGAAGAAAGAAGCACTCAGTGCATCTAAAGCCACGCTGGGCCCATTATGCCCTCTGTGCTCTGTTTACTTTTGATTTTATAGATAGGGCAGCTGACAGATCATTAGAGAGCAGTTAGTGTCTGGTCCTCATCTGATATCATTCCTCAAACTTTGTTGAGTGAAGAATTAAGATCATGCCTCCTCCTTTGAACTTCAATGTAAATATTTATGGTTCTGGTCCCCAAAGAGAAGACTCAGCCCATGGGGCTCAGACAGAAAGGGGCTGTGGTCCGAGACAGGCTCCACATCAAGAGAGAGAAAAAATCCTTGCACTTTCTCAGCTGGCAGGACATACATCTAACTTCTTATTTTCCTTCATGCTAACACGTCTCCACCTGCAAAGCCATGGCTCTTGTGAAAGCTGTAGAGAAGCTCATGAAAGAAAAAACCCGCTGGGAGCCGGGAAGGCAGAGTTGTGAGTCCATGAAGTTACTCACACACCCTGAGTCAAGCTGCACCAGAAAGATTCCCCACTGCGATCATTGGGTTAAGCTGTACAAGGAAAGAGCATTTCTAAATAGAACCTCATCCAGGCAGAAAACACATCAAGGCTCTGAAGGTCACCCAAACTCTTCAGCTGAAGCTTGGAACGAAAAATCAGAACCCAAATCGGGATGGGCAAACCCACCAGGAGGGCTGCCTGTTCACACACTTGACTTCTTTTGTTTGGGAGAGTTTTGTTTTCTCTCTCTTAACCTCTCTCCTCCTGTCTTCCTCTGCTCCCTACTCATCCACTCCCACCTTCACAAACAGGAGAACAAAAGGCCCCTATTTGCTTTCTCTTCAGCCCAGCTTGCACTAGGAGGTCCTTTTGGGGGGCCCATGGCTCTCTTGGATTCGTGTTTTAGGAGGAGATCTCTGTTCTAGAGACTCTGAGGGCCCCTGCTCTCAGGCTCTACTCTGTAATATCACTGAAGTGGGAGAACTGGGAGGTGGGTCAGAAGTAGAAAAATGATTCTGAGCTTTCAATCGAATGGCCATTTAAAATTCGCTGGTGGCCCAGTGGTTGAGACTTCACCTTCCAGTGCAGGAGTTGCAGGCTCAATCCCGGGTCAGGAATCTACAATCCCACATGCCTTGTGGCCAAAGCTCCAAAGCATAAAAGAGAAAGCAACACTGTCCATGGGATCGCAAGAGTCGGATATGTGTTAACGATGAAACCACCACCACCAACAGGGTAACAAATTCAATAAAGACTTTAAAAAACGGTCCACATCAAAAAAAAAAAAACACCTCTAAAAAGAAAAAAAATTTCCCAAAGGAAATTTAAGGAGACAATCAATGCATACAGAGCACCCACTATGGTAAGATGGAGAGACAGCACCTTGGAATAAACATATTAGCTGGGCCAACATTTTAAGAATAATTTTATAAATAGTCATATTAGAGGCCCAGTCTCCTGAGAACCCATAAACTAAAAGTCTCACTTCCTGATCTCCGAGGGTTCCCTTAACTCCTTCAATTTACTCCCTCAGCTCTTGATTTGGGGCTACAACTAAGTGCTTGATCTTAAAAGAGGGCAGGGATGGGGAGGGGGGAAATAAAAGACCAGATTCCTCCCAGGCAAGCTTGTGAACACTGGCGTCTTGCCTTGTCTTAAGCACACTTTCAAAAAGATAAATGAGCAGAGGTCTGTGGGACAGAGAAGATAAAATCTACATTTTAAGTGACTTATGTAGACCTGGCCAAAAGGGTTTAATGTAAAATATATTGTGGAGAAATAACTAGTGTGTTTCACATGCACAACTGTAATTATTAAAATTTCACACATATGCCTATAATTAGAATTGTGAAACTAGGGGGAAGTTCACCTCCCAGTAATGTCACACGGGTCTGCCTCAATTAGATTTGGTATACACATAAGCCAATTACCACTCAGTTTTCTGAGAATTATGAAATGAATCTCAGAAAACACCCAAACAAACGCTGTCTTGGAAAACTGACATGCAAAATCGTTTTAAGTTGTGGCTGTTACCTTTTAAGATTATACTAAACTAAAAACATCAGACTGCTTTCTTTTTTTAAAAGGGGGGAAAGGACCCTAATTAAATCAAATCTTATTGCAGTTAATTCTAGTTAACTTGAACCATGGCTTACATGGCTTAAGTAAATTTATTTATATCAGATTATTTCAAAGAAAGAGAAACTGTTAAGAGAAAATGGTAATTGCTATAATCAACCTTTGAATAAACAACTAGGTAATTCCTTTGAAGAAAAGGTTCAAAGGGCTTTCAAGTTGCAAGAGGGCAGCTGTAGGGATGTTTGATCCAAATTGCCTAACTCAGAACCAAGAAAACACCTAGGACACTGGGCTTTCTTTGCCTCAAACATCTCCCCTCTTCTCCCACCTACTCTAGTACTCATGAAAAAAAATGAGGAAATGCAGATTCTGCCAAACAAAATACAGTTCCCAGTTGCCCTCTGGGATGGCATAATATCTCTATCCATTCACATGTATGTTAGGGCTGTTTGGTTTAGTGGGTCAGGAGAGAATAGGCACCAAGTGAGAAGTTCTAACAAAGGGACACCCAGTTATGAAAGCCTCCTTTGCAGCTGTCTCGGGAATTCTGGTTCCTGACCCCTGGTTTCTGATACGGCTCACTGTGTCCAGATGAGCTACAATGCCTGCCTGGGTACCAGTTCAGAAGCTGCCAAGCTGAGAGGCAATGACTCTGCCTAAAATGGCTCCTGGTATCTAAAGGGTCCCCCCACCCATCTCAAGGGACCCATGGGCTCTAATGTAGGTCTGCCGTGTCTTCATCTTATTTGTACAGGTCTCCTCTAAAAGTGAAGTCGCTCAGTCGTGTCCGACTCTTTGCGACCCATGGACTGTAGTCCACCAAGCTCCTCCATCCATAGGATTCTCCAGGCAGGAATACTGGAGTGGGTTGCCATTTCCTTCTCCAGGGGGTCTTCCCGACCCAGGGATCGGACCCAGGTCTCCCACATTGCAGGCAGACGCTTTAACCTCTGCACCCCCAGGGAAGCCCCCGTCTAAGAGGGGAGAAGGCAATGGCACCCCACTCTAGTACTCTTGCCTGGAAAATCCCATTGACGGAGGAGCCTGGTGGGCTGCAGTCCATGCGGTCGCTAAGAGTCAGGCACGACTGAGCAACTTCACTTTCACTTTTCACTTTCATGCACTGGAGAAGGAAACGGCAACCCACTCCAGTATTCTTGCCTGGAGAATCCCAGGGACAGGGGAGCCTGGTGGGCTGCCGNACGGAGGAGCCTGGTGGGCTGCAGTCCATGCGGTCGCTAAGAGTCAGGCACGACTGAGCAACTTCACTTTCACTTTTCACTTTCATGCACTGGAGAAGGAAACGGCAACCCACTCCAGTATTCTTGCCTGGAGAATCCCAGGGACAGGGGAGCCTGGTGGGCTGCCGCCTATGGGGTTGCAGAGTTGGACGCGACTGAAGTGAATTAGCAGACTTAGCAGACTTAGCAGACTCTAAGAGGGTTTATTATGTGGCCAGTGTGTATGTGCTCACGCGCCCAACTGTGTGCTGCCCCACGGGCTCCTCTGTCAGGGGATTTTCCAGGCAAGAGCACTGGAGTGGGTCGCCCTTTCCTCCTCCAAGGGATATTCCCAACCCAGGGATCGAACCTGCATCTCCTGCATCGTGGTCAAATTCTTTACCGCTGAGCTACTGGGGAAGCCCGGCCAAGGTGTGAGCTACTTGGAAATGCACCCACTATTTCAAGAGACTGGTTCTTCCAGAATCTTCTCAGCAGTGGAAAGGTTTGTGCTTTTCAACACTCTCCATTCTCACCGATGATTGTCTAGGGCTATCGCTTGAAGAGAAAGAAGCGAAAACACACACAGGGGCAGAGAGAGAGGCAAAGTGAAGGGCAGAAACAGCATGGGGGTGCTGGGTGGGGGAGGGGACCACCTGGGGGTGCTGGGCGGGGGAGGGGACCACCTGGTGGTGGCCTACACCATGCTGGGGTCCCGGCCTCGGCGCAGATAGTGCGCAGGGGAGTGAAGTGCTCTAATTCATACCATAATGGACACCCAGCCTCCACACCGCCTGCTCTCTTACACACTCTGCAGCTTTAGGGCAACTCTGTGACTGTTCCCCACACGTTTTCCAAACACAAGTGCCAGGACACTCTGCCAGGGAACCCACAAAGAAATCTCCTTTTCTCCATTCCTCAACGCCCACCCCCACCAGGACGTGCCTTTGTTTAATGCTGCAGACGTCGGAAACCAGGAGCAAAAAGACATCCTGCAGACATTTCAGAGTCTGCCTTGTTTAAGGTTGCTGCACCTGGCTCTCAGGACAACTCAAGTGCAATAGTAAAACAATCTGATTTAAGGAGAAAAAAAAATTATTTGATCATCCAAGAATCTTCTAAGAATACATCCTAACACATTTGAGTCAGTTCTAATAAAGTGGATGAACCTAACGCCTATTATACAGAGTGAAGTAAGTCAGAAAGAGAAGGATACAGACCGTGTATGAATGCATATTATGTGGAATCTAGAAAGATGGTACCAACAATCCTACGTGCAGGACAGCAAAGGAGACGCAGATGGAAAGAACAGACTTTTGGACTCAGTGGGAGGAGAGGATGGGCTGACTTGAGAGAAACCCTGAAACATACATTACCAGATGTACAATAGATCACCAGTGCAAGTTTGATGTGTGACGCAGGGCACCCAAAGCTGGTGCTCTGTGACAAGCTGGAGGGACTGGGTGAGGGTCGGGGGGTTCAAGAGGCAGGGGACACCTGTATACCTATGGCCAATTCCTCTTGATCTATGGCAAGAACATCAATATTGTAATTATCCTCCAATTAAAATAAATTAAAAAAA
>SJYX01018905.1:96250-106656 GCA_006410675.1 Oreotragus oreotragus
CAAGCTGGAGGGACTGGGTGAGGGTCGGGGGGTTCAAGAGGCAGGGGACACCTGTATACCTATGGCCAATTCCTCTTGATCTATGGCAAGAACATCAATATTGTAATTATCCTCCAATTAAAATAAATTAAAAAAAATACATCTTATAAAATCCCTGGGGTGGGGGTGGGGGGTGGGGAGGATTGGTTTCCTCTTAATTGTTAATGTCCTAATAATGGGTGTATTTATCAACACCTGTCAGTGATGCTTAATCACCCAGCCAAGAGGCCTGGAGTTCCTGGCAGCCTCTTGCCTGTTATTGGGTTAGAAGCCATCTGGGATCCTAAGGAATATAACTGGTCATTTGAATGATGTGTTTTAGAGAGTCTGGAGATGGTTTTCAGCATTTGCGAAACAAAATTTCCTTCTTGGGTACAAAAGCTAACATTCACAAAGTTCTGCTGATCCTTCTCTTTTCCTCTAATAGAAAGTCTTTTCAAGCCCTCGAGGCAGAAGAAATTACTTGTACTTGGGGTGGGAAAAGAAAAAAAGGAGTAAAAGATGAGGCTAACATCTAGGGGGAAACAGGATGCCCATGATTCTGCCAAGAGCAACCACACAGGTAAACAAAAGTAGAATATTTCTGGAGAAGAAGCCATGGGGTGAATTTGTTTACGGACCCTTAGTGGTGAATCAGTTATGATTCACTCCACCCTGGAATTTCCTCCTGATTGGCACAGACCTCTAAAGCAGCCCTCTGCTTCACACGCTGTACCATCATGCGGTACGACAGGGCTAAAGTGAAGACATTAAAAAGAGGAGGTAAGCTGCATTCCCTCTTATCTCAGTGCCCCTATATTCACTGAAAAGTGGAATAAAGCGTGGTCAATCTAAGAGCAGCATCTTTGAACCAAACTATGTTCCCCTTTTCTTAAGAAGATTTCAGGTGAATTCAAGTAAAAAGAACCCCTCCACAAGGTCAGCTCCATCTGAATTAACAGAGAAGCAAAAGTTTGAAGAATCCTAAGAACATGTTTTATGTTTAAATTATTCAAAACCATGCTTAGATGTTGCAGGTAAACGGAGATGAACTAGTTGTCTGGGGATTAGAAATAGACCATGGTAATTTTCAAAGTCAGAAATAAATAACAGAATTGACAACACAGCACTTAAAGGATAATCTTGCTTTTAAAAAAAAGGTCATACCTATCAGCTTGATATTATTGTCTTCATCTAGCAGCAAGTTTTCTATCTTCAAGTCTCTGAAATAAACAAAACCATACAACATTTCAGATAAGCACTTGAAACAGTGGAATAACATTTTGCTTCCGACGGGAAACGAACTGTTGAGAGCCACTTTGAACCAACCCATAAGGCTTGCTGCCAAAACTCACACAATCAATAAGTAAATATTTATGAAACATGATATACGTAATTGCTGCAGAGTCAAAAAGCTAAAGGATTTCAGAGAAGACAGAGAACAAGGAGGGCAGAGCCAATCAGTTTCCAAAAGAAGTGGGGCCACAGCTGAAACTTAGAAGTTAATAAAACCAGGAGACAGTAGAAGACGTCATTTAAGACAGGCACTGCTAGAAACAGTTGAGAAAATATAAATGTGACCATGTTTTTGTGAGATGGTGAGCAAAACCAGTCAGAGTAAGGAATATTCAGGCAAACAGTTTCTTTCTTTTTTTTTTTTCTCTCTTAATTGAAAATATGATTATCAGTCCTACAGCCTTCATGCTTGGAGCCCAAGTGAAGTGAAAGTCACTCAGTCATGTCCTCTGCGACCTCCCTGGACTATACAATCCATGGAATTCTCCAAGCCAGAGAACTGGAGTGTGTAGCCTTTCCCTTCTCCAGGGGGTCTCCCCAACCCAGAGATAGAACCCCGGCCTCCCACATTGCAGGCAGATTCTTTACCAGCTGAGCCACCAGGGAAGGAAGCCCAAGAGTCATGCACAAATTGGCAAGGGATGATAAACTATTTAGCAAGCAGCTATCACGGTGGACAGAAAAATAGACCCCCAAAATGTCAGGGTTCTAATCCTTGGATATGTGAACATTACATAACCAAAGAGAATTAAGTTTGCAGACGGAACGAAGATTGCTAATCAGACGATGAGTGGCTTTTGACCATGGACACTGAGATAACTTGGGAGGTGGGAGGGAGACACATGCTCCAGGTCGTGCCAAGTATGAGGGGTTGGTGGTACCTGTACAAGCTGTCAGCCCCTTGAAGGTATGAAACATTCTGCCTTGCTTACCACTGTGCCCCAGTACTTTTGCACATTCTGTAACCCAGTAAATATCAATGAAACTATATTATTAAAGAGATTACTTGGGATGCCAGAAGAAAAAAACGTGGGTGAAGGTATACGCCATCTATGTCAATGATCATGAGCACCTTAAGCTGCAACCTGTCAGCTCAGACACACCATGAACATTAAATGTATGAGCATATAGTTCCCTTCTATATGTACACAAAATGCTTTTTTCCGTTGTTTTGAAACACAGCATTCTTAGTCCAGCTTTTATGTTCATACTTCTGAATACAGACATAGCCAAAAGAGTTATTTTTGTCCTCTTATCTCTGTTGTTGGGACTAGAGGATTATGGTCATGATAAACGAAACTGGTGACTGACAGCACTTCTTGGAAGTGCAGAGATGAGGGGAACAGCACTTGCTAGAACTCTGGAGGCCCAGGGAACCAGAGTGCCCCATCCGTGTCCCATCTCCTGGGGACAGGGGTTTACAGCTTGGTCCCAGCAGTGCCACCTCATCCCGTCTTCCAAGAGTGGCCAGAAATCTGGATTCAATCCCAGTTTTTCTTTCTTTTTTTTTTTTGGCATTTTTATTTTATTTTTACTTTATTTTACTTTACAGTACTGTATTGGTTTTGGCATACATTGACATGAATCCGTCATGGGTGTACATGAACTCCCAAACATGAAACCCCCCCCCACTCCCACCTCCCACCCCACATCATCCCTCCGGATCATCCCCATACACCAGCCCCAAGCATCCTGCATCCTGCATCGAACATAGACTGGCAATTCGTTTTTTACGTGATAGTATACATATTTCAATGCTATTCTCCCAAATCATCCCACCCTCTCCTTCTCCCTCTCCCTCAGAGTCCAAAAGTCCGCTCTACACATCTGTGTCTCTTTTGCTGTCTTGCACACAGGGTCCTCATTACCATCTTTCTAAATTCCATATATATGTGTTAGTATACTGTATTGGTGTTTTTCTTTCTGGCTTACTTCACTCTGTATAATTGGTTCCAGTTTCATCCATCTTATTAGAACTGATTCAAATGTATTCTTCTTAATGGCTGTGTAATATTCCACTGTGCGCTGGCCACAAATTCACAATAACAACCACAGCGCATGGGCCAACCTTATAGGTAAGATCCAGCCTACAGACTACCAATTTTCAACCTCAGTATGGGAGGACGCTAAGCCTTCAAAGGACATGAGGTGCCCAGGAAGAGGGCAGAAAATGAGGCGCCAGCATGCTGGCAGGAACAAGGACGTTCAGAGCCCGCTAAGAAGGAAGAGGCAGGCAAGTATTGGCATAGGAATGGAAAAAGGGCAGCACTTCAAGATGAGAAGAGTTAAGGAGTCAGCGCAGGAAAAGGTGAGCTCACCACTGGATTTCAAAACTGCAATTCTTGACCCATGACTCGTAGCCTTAAGGCTGAATACCTGAATGAGAAGGGAGATTGTGTTGAACTGAGCCGCTGTGGAAAGTAAATAGATAGTCCCCAGTTCATATGCGGGCTTCCCAGGGGGCTCACTGGTAAAGAATCCGCCTGCAGTGCAGGAGACTCGAGTTCAGTCCCTGGATCGGGAAGATCCTCTGGAGAAGGGAAGGGCAACCCACTCCAGCATTCTTGCCTGGGGAATCCCATGGACAGAGGAACCTGGCGGGCTACAGTCCATGGGGTCTCAGAAAAGTCGGACAGGACTTAGCAATTCAACAACAACAAATCCATATGCGTCCACCAACGGGAAGAACTGTACACATGCCCTTCGATTCAAATAAAACCATACACTCAAAAAACTGTACCAGTCTTTAAAAGAGCTCACTTATGTCCAAATGCAGGGTAAGTCCCCACCACCACCATATAAGGTGATCCTCCTCACTTTTCTAATGGGAAGACTCTGCCCCTCAGAAGGTTTTTTGAAAAACACAAATATATAACTTTTAGAAATGCACGGAAATGATCAAATGACTATTTACACTATTTATCTATGAACCTGCACCATCCTATTTGAGAGCATATACTATCTTCTTAACATAATTACTTTAGAAATATTTTTCCCACGCCCTCATATCTTATTGAAACAGTTTCATTCAGGCTTGTGGCAGGCCAGAGCAGGAGTCTCCAGTGTAACGCAACCTTTCAATTGACTGGATGTTTGAGATAAAGCCCATTCGAATCTGTATGTGATGTGCTTACTGGAAATATTACCCCAAGCCATTTAAATAATAAGAGTCCATTTAAAATCTCTATAAATTATCCACTGAGTCAATTGATTTTAGAGTGGTCTCACAAACTCTCACCACTGTGAGTCATATCCCTTTAGCAGCTGTTATTAGAGCCACGCAAAATGCTGTCGCCTCCCTTTCCATTGGTTCCCTCAGACTTCTAGAGTTTCCAAGGCCATTGGTGAGTCAGGTCAAGGTTAACTAGTATTTTGCTGTTGAAAATAATGGAGATTGTGCCCTGATACTATGAAAGACTTTGCAAGCATTCTGTATGGCACTTCTTCCTTCCTGAAAATGATAGACTATGTCTTACCCTTATATTCAAGCATATATGGTAATTCCCAGCCACTTGCATGGACTTACAAAACAATGTGCCAACAACAGTCCAAACTGTGAATTCTGTGAAAACTGATTATAAAGCAGCAGTACTGTTTTAATCTAAAAGAGGGCCACAGTTTATTTCCAGCAAAATTAAACCTCTTTCCCTCGGAAGCATGGAAGCCACATGAAGGCATTAAAGGAGAAATTTGGTTCAGAACAAATATTATGAAGAAAAACAGCTTAAAGAGGTAAGGTCAAAGAATGCGACTGCCAAGAATAATAAAACTAAGCTGGATAACTCCAAGGCCACAAAAGACCAAGGAACAACCAACCACAGTGATTAAAAGAACAATATAAACGAAAGGTTAAAAATAAAGAAGATGCAGAAGAGAAAAAAAAAAAAGGCCCACTTTTAAAATAGGGGAAATGTCATAAAACCAGAAAGTATTAAAATGTAATTATTACACTCAGTCATGTCCAACTCTTTGAGACCTCATGATCTGTAGCCCACCAGGCTCCTCTGTCCATGGAATTCTCCAGGCAAGAATACTGGAGTGGGTTGCCATTCCCTTCTCCAGGGGATCTTCCTGACCCAGGGGGTGAATCTGGGTCTCCTGCATTGCTGGCAGATTCTTTACTGTCTAAGCCACAAGCGAAGCCCCCGAAAATAAGAGAAGATGTAGAAGAGGAAAAAAAAAAAAAAACCCACTGTTAAAATAGGGAAATGTCATAAAACCAGGATGGAAAGTATAAAAATGTAATTATTAGGCAAAAGGAAGAAAATGAAATCAGTTTTTCTTTTTACCTGTTGCATCCCCTAGACACCCACCCCAACCCCTAAGAAAAACGCTCACAGCAAAGCTGGTTAATGGGCATTTACCAATACCCTTCCATCAATGTTTCTAAAATATTCCAGTGACAACCAATCGAACTGCCTAAAAGTTTCATGACTAGTTAATGGAAAGTTAGGCACATCAGTCTCCACCCAGATCAATGTATTTAATCTACCCAAATGAAGGAAACATTCAACCTCTTTCGGCTTTATTTCACCTCCTGATTTGTCTTTGGAGGTTTATCTACAAAGGAGAAGAAGACTTTCCTTCTGACTCTAGGGGGAAAAGGCTCAAAAATCATATTTTAAAACATCATTTTACCCTAGGTATTTATCCAAATGAGCTAAAAACTTATGGATACGAATGTTTATAGCAGCTTGATTCATAACTGTCAAAACTTGGAAGCAACCAAGATGTCCTTCAGTAGCTGAAAGGATATACAAACTGGGGGACATCCCAGACAATGGAATAGTCTTCAGTCATAGGAAGAAACAAGTTATCAGGACTTCCCTGGTGGCCCCATGATCAGGATTCCAACTTCCAGCACAGGGGATGTAGGATTAATTCCTAGCCAGGGAACTGAGACCCCATGTGCCTTGTGGCAAAAAAAAAAAAAAAAACAAAACATGAAACAGAAGCAATATTGTAACCAACTCAATTAAGGCTTTAAAAAATGGTCCACATCAAAAAAAAAAAAAGAAAGACATTTTTTTAAAGAAATGAGTTACCAAGTCATGAAAGTCATCGAAGAACCCTGCATGCATGCTCAGTTGCTAAGCCATGTACAACTCTTTGCAACCCCATGGACTGTAGCCAAGCAGACTTCTTTGTCCACAGGATTTACCAAGCAAGAATACTGGAGTGAGTTGCCAATTCCTTCTCCAGGGGGTCTTCTCAACCCAGAGTCTGAATCCAAGTCCCCTGCACTGGCAGGCAGATTCTTTACCACTGAGCCACCAGGGAAGGCTAGAAGAACCTTGGTGGTTTAGTTGCTAAGCTGTGTCCAACTCTTGTGATCCCATGGACTGTAGCCCGCCAGGCTCCGCTGTTCATGGGATTCTCCAGGCAAGAATACAGGAGTGGGTAGCCATTTCCATCTCTAGAGGATCCTCCCAACCCAGTGACAACTTGGAACGTTAAATGCATGTTTCTAAGTAAAAGAAGGTTGTCTGAATAAACTACGATTCCAACTTTATGACCTTCTGAAAGACTGTAGATTTTAAAAATGTTCACAACTTAAAAGTTGAGTTATGTTTTAATTGGCAGGCATTTTTAGGACTTCAAGCCCAGGAGGAAACATCTCAAATAACCCTGAAGGAACTGCTCCAAGAAGGTGAGGAGGAGAGCTAGGCTATGTAGAAGTTTTGCAACAAAGGCAGGTAGTCTGAATGTCAAAAGATTATTATAAATTAAAGAAAACCAGCTGTCCCAAGTTAAGGAATTTAGCACCTTGCTGCTGCTGCTGCTGCTGCTGCTAAGTCACTTCAGTCGTGTCCGACTCTGTGTGACCCCATAGACGGCAGCCCACCAGGCTCCCCCATCCCTGGGATTCTCCAGGCATTAGCACCTTGCAGTGTATGGTAAGAAGCAAGAGTCTGGCCTCACTGAACTCATTCCTTTGATATGCACTTCTGCTCTCAGGGGCCAGGATCCTGTATTTTCACATCTTGGGGGTCCTCAGGGCTCACTGCGGGGACTGGCTGTTGTCTGATGGCTACTAGAGGGCAGGTATTCTTTCCTTCCTGAGTTCCCTCAGGGCTCACCAGCTCACCATTTATGGTGGCTGCAGTGACTGATGACTGTGATATCCTTTGTTTAGTGATATGGCAGGAAATATTCCATTTCTCAAGAGAAAACTACAGACAAGGAGAAGATCACCAGTTGCCTAAGGTTGCAGAAGGAGGGCTAGAATGCACAGGTAGAACACATTATTTTAGGGCGGCAAATTTATCCTGTATGGACTTCCCTGCCTGCGAATGCAGGAGACTCAGGTTTGATCCCTAGGTCAGGAAGATCCCCTAGAGAAGGAAATGGCAACCCACTCCAGTATTCTTGCTGGATAATCCCAAGGACAGAGGAGCCTGGCAGGCTACAGTGCACAGAGTCACAAAGAGCCAGACATGACTTAACGACTAAACAACAAGCTATTCTGCACACTACAATGGTGGCCAGATGGCACCACGTATCTGCAAAATTCATACAGTGTACAACACAAAGAACATCCTAATGGGCGAACGTAAACTGTGTACAGTAGTTAGCAGTAATGTATCAATACTGATTCAGCAACTGTAGCCAATGTCCTATACTATCACAAGATAGTAATAATAGGGAAAACAGATGGAAGGGAAGTGGGAACGCTAGTTCTGCATGATTTTTCTGTAAACCTAAAACGCCTTTAAAAAATTAAGTCTATTAACTTTTTAAGTAACACTTGGATATTTTCCCCTTCCTACAAGATCAGTACGAGGAATGGTATGAGGATGTTCCCTGTGGAGCATCCTTACCACCTGAAGTTAATTATGAGTCCATTCAGCACAGCAGGCCACTCAGACCCTCTGCCCAGCTACTGAACAATGACTCTAAAGACCATGAACGATCTCATGAGGCCAAAAATTGAAAGATAACTTCTTGAATAATAAAAGAAGGACGAGGGGATTTCCTGATGGTACAGTGGTTAGAACTCTGCACTTCAACAATAGGAGGCTAGGGTTCAATCTCTGATTGGTGTATTAAGATCCTATAAGCCAGGTGGTACAGCCAAAAAAAATTAAAATTAAAAGGGTGAATTTATTCACAAAGTTTTAGTGTTAGTATATTACAATGTACCGTGTGTGTGTATCAGCCACTCAGTTATGTCTGACTCTTTGCAACCCCATGGACGTAGCCCACCAGGCTCCTCTGTCCATGGAATTCTCCAGGCAAGAACATTGGAGTGGGTTGCCATTCCCTTCTCCAGAGGATCTTCCCAACCCAAGGATCAAACTGGGGTTTCCCACATTGCAGGCAGATTCACATATATATATATATATACACACACACACACACACACACACACACACACACACATATATATATATATATACACATACTGGCAGGCCTCTGTAACCCAGAAAACCTCTCCATGGTACATGTGAAAAGCATGGTTTTTAGCTCCATCCCAAGAGTAAAATATTTGTCTGTGTTCAGTGTCAGGTCTGTGAGATGGGAAAGAAGGTTCTGACAGCTGACCAGTTTGCACCTGATGATAAGGCGATGCTCAGTTTCACATTTAACAGCTCTTGATGGGATCAACCACCTTGCGGAGAAGAGAGACGTGGAGGGCTCTTCCTCCTGACCCGCAGTGGGGCAAGTTCCTCTCTGTGGCCAGCTGACTGCAGGTGGTATGAATGAGTTACTGAAAACCCCGGGGAAGGAAAGAAAGGGGTCCCTGAATGGATAGGAACTGGCTTTCCCTTGACCAGTAGGGTTTCCAAGAGGACTCGGGACAAGTAAGAAACTGGACAGGGCGTGTGTGGCGGAACCAGCTATCAGGACAGTGCCGCGGGGCTGGGGTGGGAACGCTGTGTCCTGGAAGTGAAGAAAAGCAGTCAGTGGAGGCCCTTTGCCCGCCCAAGAGGGAGCACCACCCAGAGGCTTCTCAGCCCTTCTCCGATGACTGGGCAGTCCCAGGAGAAATGCCTGGTAGGGCTCCTCATGGCATCCATCCCACAACTCCCCCACCCTTGCCCCGCAGACCCAGCACTGGGTCCGGTTCTCTACACTGTTTGAGGTTGGGGCGTAGGGGGTGGGTAGGCATTTTTCTAGAGATTGAGAGGAAGGCCCAAGGGGAGAGCCCTAATCACCAGCCCTTTGTTCTGGGTTATTTCAAAAGCACAAGTTCCAACAGGCCTGACTAACAATTAAAGGTTCGCCCACAGGCTAGCAGGCATCCCTCCCCCTCCACGCACCCACCCACCCAAAAGCTCCTTTAAAGGTATCCCTTTCAAGATGGTAATCTCTAAGGTTTGGAGACAGGCCACAAGGAACTCTGCCCTCCCAGACCCAGGGGGTGGAGGGGAGGACCCTGTTGCCATAACAAACACTGGGGTCCTGGGGCACCCTGGGGGAGGGGAGGTGCAGCTGCTGGGGAGACAGGGCAACAGAGTGTGTGTACACGCAGGCCTGCAAGGGGAACACACTCTCATGTATGAGAGTGCGCGTGTGTGCAAGCACACGTCTGTGTGTCTACGTGTGCCTGTGTGTGCATGCACAAACATGCTCCCCAAATACCAGGATGACGGGGCCTCACCTCTCGAGGCAGTGAAGGTCAGGCCTCTTAACAAACCCCAGGCCTAAACCGGGGGGGGGCAGGAATTCAAGAGAGCTCGCCCGTGGGGGCCATTCCGGGCTAAGACCCAAGATGAAAGGGAGGAACTGCCGCTGCTGCTTAGCTAAGTGGCTTCAGTCATGTCGACTCTGTGAGACCCCACAGACAGAAGCCCACCAGGCTCCCTCGTCCCTGGGATTCTCCAGGCAAGAGCACTGGAGTGGGTTGCCATGTCCTTCTCCAATGCAGGAAAGTGAAAAACGAAAGGGAAGTCGCTCAGTCGTGTCCGACTCTTAGTGACCCCATGGATTGCAGCCCACCAGGCTCCTCCATCCATGGGATTTTCCAGGCAAGAGTACTGGAGTTGGGTGGTATTGCCTTCTCCAAAAGGGGAGGAACAGAGGGGCATAAAGCGGAGGCTGCCAGGGAGGGGAAAGGAGGTCAGAGGGCTGTGGTGGGGCTGGGCGGG
>SJYX01018905.1:121191-174139 GCA_006410675.1 Oreotragus oreotragus
CCCCTGTACCAGAGACTTCCCCACAGTGAGTCCCAATCCAAGATGGGCTTGGCAGCCCGGTGCCAAGCCCATTAGTAAAGTTAACTGAAGGAAGCCACTCATAAAAGACTATGTATTGTTTCCATGTATATGCAAGATCCAGAATAGGCAGATCCACAGACAGAAAGAAGACAAGTGGTTATAACCAGGGCCTGGTGGGAGGGGTGGGAACGGAGGGTGACTGCCAGTGGGTACCCAGCTTCTTTTCGGGGGTGATGGAAATATTCTAGGATTAAGGCAGTGAGTATAGTTGCACAACT
The DNA here is from genome assembly GCA_006410675.1 of Oreotragus oreotragus. Taxonomy (NCBI): domain Eukaryota; kingdom Metazoa; phylum Chordata; class Mammalia; order Artiodactyla; family Bovidae; genus Oreotragus; species Oreotragus oreotragus. The sequence goes on from SJYX01018905.1 coordinate 121,491, forward strand.
CTGAATATACTGAAAATGACTGAATTGCACCCTTTAAAATGATAGCTAATGGGATGTGAGCTGTATCTCAGTACAAAATTTTTAAACATATGTGTGTGCATATCTATATAATTCCTTGATCTTGGTTTTTTAAATGAGAATCAATTAAACATGAGCCCTAATTTTTCTCAACAACCCAGAGTAATTATGAATTATAACTCCATGAAGGAAGAAGTATGCATTTATTGATGAAGTCAACACTTTTTCGGGAGGAAAAGAGGACACTTTCATTTTTTTTAATTTTACTATATTCTATTGANAGCCCTAATTTTTCTCAACAACCCAGAGTAATTATGAATTATAACTCCATGAAGGAAGAAGTATGCATTTATTGATGAAGTCAACACTTTTTCGGGAGGAAAAGAGGACACTTTCATTTTTTTTTAATTTTACTATATTCTATTGACCTTATTTTCGGAGAAGGCAATGGCACCCCACTCCAGTACACTTGCCTGGAAAATCCCACGGGCAGAGGAGCCTGGTAGGCTGCAGTCCATGGGGTCGCTAAGAGTCAGAGACAACTGAGCAACCTCCCTTTCACTTCTCACTTTCCTACATTGGAGAAGGAAATGGCAACCCACTCCAGTGTTCTTGCCTGGAGAATCCCAGGGACGGGGGAGCCTGGTGGGCTGCCGTCTACGGGGTCTCACAGAGTTGGACACGACTGAGGCGACTTAGCAGCAACATTGACCTTATTTTAGTCTAGCACTAAAACTCAGCCCCCACCACCAACAGCCAAGAGTTTTGTCTCCATTCAGTTTGCTTGCAAAGCTCTCCTCAGGAGGGAACAAGCTATTCCAAAAAAAAAAGTTTGCTTTTCATAATTATTTGCAAGGTCAGTTTGGCTTATGGGGAACAAGCCTCACTTTCAAAGGCAAGTTCACAATTCATGTAGTGATTCAATTCCAATGAATAAAACAGCTATTGAGCAACCACCATATGTAAAGCAAGTACAGTGAAAGCACCATCAAGCATTGCTAAAAAACAGTCTCATGCCGTCTTAACATTGATGCTTCTTTCGGGCATCTGAGCAAGAGTTTTTATTGTTTGGGAAATAATAATAACAAGAGCAGCCAACACTTAAAATGCCCCTATTACATACCAAACGCAGTTCCAAGTTCTTTCCGTATAGCAATGCATTTCCCTTTATACCAACTATGAGATGAGTATCATGGTTATTCCCATTTTACAGAAGAGACAGAGGTTCAGAGCGGTTAAGTAACCAGGCTAGGGTCACATAACTATCTAAAGGACAGAGCCAGGATGGATTCAGGCTTGTTTGGCTTGCACTGTAGCACGGCACGGTGCGCCCAGCCCAGAGGCGGTGGCCAGCATCTCCGCGCGGCCCTTACCTGTGGACCACCCCAGCCCGGTGCAGGTGCTCCACCGCAGAGATGAGCTGCCGGATGTATCTACGGGCTTCCGCCTCCTCCAGCCGCCTCTTCTCGTAGATTTTGTGCATCAGGTTGCCCCCGGGGCACAGCTCCATGACCAGGTAGTAGCTGTTGTCCGTCTCTAAGATGTCGAGGAGCTGGGTGATGTTGGGGTGGCGGATCATCTGCTGGATCTGCCCCTCTCGCCGGAGATTTTTGGTGACGTAGGTGTCTTTCTTGGCTCGCTTCTTGTCGATGACCTTGATGGCCACCTAAGGAGACACCAGGAACGCAGCCGTTACCAGACGCTGCAGGTGAAGTGTACCACCTTGACTAGCCACAAAACCCTAGGAAGACACATCGCTCCTTCTCCACACCAAGAGCAAAACCTGATCTGAAATAGCATCCAGGGAGAGAAGAAAAATGTTACATCAGCAAAGGTCGGAAGAATCAACCACGAAGGAAGAGAATGACATTCACTCAGGCCAGCTCGAAGAAGTCTGGAAGGCTCAGTGAAGAGTCAACATCAAACCTGGTGTTTTATCCTGTGGAGAAAACACCAAGGTCACCTCCAGCCAAGGCCCCTCCCCACCCCCCCCCCCCCCTGCTCAGAGCTCGTTAATTGCTCCAGGTTGGGTCCCCCTAGGACTTCGTTTCTGAAACAGCCAAATCTGCCTCCATCTTCAGTTCTGGGGTGTGTTTAGGGAGCTGAGGGGTGCAATGCCCAGGGATTTGGTAGCCCTGCCCTTTCTCCCTANCTACTGTAGGGCTGTCTCTTATACACATCTCCACCCCACCCTGCTCAGAGCTCGTTAATTGCTCCAGGTTGGGTCCCCCTAGGACTTCGTTTCTGAAACAGCCAAATCTGCCTCCATCTTCAGTTCTGGGGTGTGTTTAGGGAGCTGAGGGGTGCAATGCCCAGGGATTTGGTAGCCCTGCCCTTTCTCCCTACCCTTCTCTGCTCCACACCGGGCCCTCGGGTGCGGCTGCCCCTGGCTTCCAGTGGTCACCTCTTTCCCTCTGAATCACAACGCAGGTACTCTTGGCCCCAAGTCAGCCCCAACCTGTCGCTGCTCCAAAGTCACATCTCCGCTGCTGCCTGGACGCCCCTCCTGGGTCACTTCCCCTGCAATCAACACGTCACATGTATAGACCCTCCAGCTTTGCAGAAAGGGAAGGAAGGAAGGAGGAAGGGAGGGAAAGGAGAATGGAATAAGGATGGAGGGATGAAGGGGGAGAGAAGACGTCTGCCCAAGTCTCCACCTTCCTACCATTACATTGTTGGCTATCACCAATTCACTTACCCAGCCTTAAACCACGCCACTGTTTTGCCCTCTTCTTTTCTTACTTACGTCTTCTCTCCTTTCTAAGGCGACCAGCCAGTGACATCTCATCGTCTGCTTGTGCTAACTGCATCTCTCACTTTTCCTTCCTCTCTGCTCCCGTGCCAGGCTGCACTTATTTGGGACCTTGCCTCCCAGTGTTCAGATGCCCTGAGTCTGTGTGAGACTCTAGCAACCCAAGGGGCATTCTTCTATGAGGCTGTCAAGCCGCTGGGCTGCAGGACTGAAACACTGGACCTTCCGTTTCTATTTATTTCCCTTTTTTGTAATTATATTTTGTAACTGCTTCATAATGCATTCAGTGTACAGAAGTGTGATATAGATTGATTAGTAAGTGATTAATAGATGATAGATAGACTGATGCTGGGAAAAGACTGAAGACAGGAGAAGAGGGAGCCGAGGATGAGATGGTTGGATGGTATCACTAATTCGACGGACATGAAGTTGGGTGAACTCCAGGAGACGGTGAAGGACAGGGAAGCCTGGCGTGCTGCAGTCCATGTGGTCCAAAGAGTCGGACACGACTGAGCGACTGAACAACAGGCAGGCAGATACATGTTTGTACAAAGGGGCTCAAATGTTCTTTTCTTTTCTTTTTTTTAACTCTAATCCTCTATCCTAAGTCCTCCCAGGTCCTGGCAACCACCACTCAAAATTGTAATTTTTTAATGGGAGGACTTCACACAGTTGCTTCACACTGTTGTGTCAGTTTCAAATGTTATTTTCTTGACAAGTTTGTGATAAAAATAAAAGTCTGGCCACGCTTCTCTGGACTATGACATCAATGTCCTCCCTCTTTTCCTTGATACTCGAATTCGTACTCTGCCCTGCCTTGATATCAGTAGGTCTAGAACTCTGATTTCTTGCTTGAAGCTCTTTGGGGGCTCCCTGCTTTCCATCGGGCAAGGTCCACAGCCTCAGCCCAGCACTGAAGCTTCTTCTCCATCAGCCCTGCCACTGTTCAGTNTCAGTAGGCCTAGAACTCTGATTTCTTGCTTGAAGCTCTTTGGGGGCTCCCTGCTTTCCATCGGGCAAGGTCCACAGCCTCAGCCCAGCACTGAAGCTTCTTCTCCATCAGCCCTGCCACTGTTCAGCACAGACTCCCAGCTCCCCAGGGCAGGTCTCCTCACTCCCCCGGACCACACGTTCAGCTACTCTACACCCTCTTTACACCTTCAAAGCCTCAGACACTAACTCTCGTCCCACCTTCCTTCTAGAAAGTCTCTTTAACACTCCTATCATATGCTCCCATCATACTTACCCACCTGCGATACCATTTAAAGCACCAATCCCTCCCCTTAACACACAGGGACCACTCCCCACTTTGCCACACTGCAGTACTTTATAAATGACGAATGACCAACAGGTTACTAACCAAGCAAATCAGTGAACCTTTTTTTTTAATCACTGAAGCAAAACTAGCTGAAAATAGCTTAATCTAGCTGTAAACAGTTTATCATTTCTTCTAGAACAGTCTTTAAAAAAAAATTGAGATGTAATTGACATATAACATTGTATTCGTTTTAGGCATGCAACATAAGGATTTGGTGTATGTCTCTATGGGAAGTGCTTACCATAATAAATCAGGTTAACATCTATCACTATAGTTATAAACTTGTGTGTGTATGAGAATTTTTATGATCTTCAATATTAGCAACTTTCCAAACATACAATATGGTATTGCTAACTACTGGAGGAGGAAATGGCAGCCCACTCCAGTCTTCTTGCCTGGAGAATCCCATGAACTGAGGAGGCTGGTGGGCTACAGTCCACGGGGTCACAAGAGTTGGACCCGACTGAGCAGCTAACACTCCTTTCACTTTCATTGCTAACTACAGTCGCCATGCTGCCTGTTACATCCTTCGGACTTATCTTACAACCAGAAGGTTGTACCTTTTGACCACCTTCGCCCATTTTAACGGAGATTATCAGGCCCTTAAACCGCTGATATGACAAAGAGGGGACAATCAGCCACTGGGCCGGATAAATCAGAACCTGCTACATCCCAGGGCGACATGAGGCTGATGCTATCTGCCCACAGAAGTGGGCTATAGTTTGGTCTACCAGTTCAGTGTATACAAAACCAAAAGCTTTAAAAACTGTACTCATTTGTGACAAAATATATGTATATATGCATAACACATGCACATATATATACACACAAATATATATCCATCATCTTGTGGGGGCAGAGAGAGGAATGCTGCAAAGTACAATTAGATTCTGTCTGCTCAACTCTATGTTGCAACGTTTTAAAAATTACACCCTTTGGCAGTGAAATTCTTAAAAGTACTGTGAATAAACAACAGTCTGAAAGCCCGGCAGTAATACGATCTGCCTTCCTTAACAGAGCACACAATTATTAGGAGGATAATTTATTTAGCTCTTTCATTGCCTGGAGTAGGTTATATAATGGCCACCCAAAGACATTAAGCCCCCACGCCTAGACAGTGTGAATTTGACTTTATTTGGAAAAAGTGAAGGATGCTGAAATGAGATTAACCTAGATTATCTGGTGTTGCTAAAGGGCACCACAATTGTCCCCATAAAATAGAGGCAGTGGGAGATTTCACACAAATACACAGAGAAGCCCAAAGTGGTGAAGCGGGCAGAGATGGCAGGGATGGAATAATACGGCCACCAGGTGCTGGCAGAGGCAAAGGACAGATCCACCTAGAGCCATCGGAGGGAGCACAGCCTTGATGACACCTTGCCTTTGGTCCAGTGAAACTGACTCTGGACTTCTGGCCTCCACAACTGTGAGAGAATAAACTTCTGTTGTTTTAAGTTACCAACTTTGCGGTAATGCATTACAGCATGTGTGTGTGCGTGCTAAGTCGCTTCAGTCGTGTTCGACTCTTTGTGACCCTAGGGACTGCAGTCCACCGGGCTCCTCTGTCCATGGGATTCTCCAGGCCAGAATACTGGAGTGGGTTGCCATGCCATCCTCCAGGGGATCTTCCTGACCCAGGGATCGAACCCATGTCTACTAGAGCCACCTGGGAAGCCCATGCATTACAGCAGCAACAGGAAACTAACACACCCGGGGTCCACTCCACTGTCATCTGACATCTTGGTTCCCACCTTCTACTGATTCTGAAAGTCCCTTTGTGAAAACCCTGAACCTTTAGGCAGCCCTGCCTAGAGAAGCTACCCTATAAAGGCCCCTCTCTATTTTTAAACACCTTCACTTGGAAGCGACGCTAGACTTGTAAACTCTGTGTTGATAATACTGAAGATGGAATGACGTTCTTCTTGATTACACAAAACCGTTTAATCAACTTCGTCTGTAACAACTGAAATGGGGGGGGGAGGTGAGGAATGAATGGGAAATTAAGGAATTGGCAGTGATCAATGATCAGCAAAGGGAGGCATCCAATTTAATTTGACAGTAATCAGAGATTTACAGGCACTAATTCTATCCAGGGGGGAAGCCCAGTGTGATGCTGGGTCTCTAGCTGAAAAGATAAACTGCTTCAGTCAAGAGAATTTTAAAGAGTAAAATTAAATCTGCACAGAGGGACTGAGGACCCAAGTTGATGGGCCAGGCTAAAACTCCCAACATGGTCTTTGGGTTTGTGATCGGGGTATGGGGCGAGGGGGTGGGTGGTGTTGTCAGGGGAGTTTGTGAGTTTCATCCTGAGCACATAGGGAAAGAAGTTTTGCTGTGAAAGGTTAATAAAACAAAGTTTCCAACTTTTTGATGGCTTCAAATTGCATAGCCTCCTGAAATTTTACAGCTTTCAAAGATTGCCCCCACATTTCCAAGTAAGTAGCAAAGTCTGAGAAATTACTAGAGAGAGAGGAACACAGCACCGGTGGACCACAGGTGAAACCGATCATTCATCAGCCTCTCATTAACTAAGACACCACACTTCTCTCAGTAGGGCAACTCCCACCCCATCACCACTCCCAGGCTCCTGCAAATAAATAAATAAATAAATAAATACCTCTCAGTGTATAAAATCAGCACACTTTTAAACAGCTAAGCTCACACAAAATAAAAGGAAATATCCCAAGGCAAAAAAAAAAAATTTAATAGATCCAAGATGAGGCGGCGGCAGCTATGGTGTAGAGAAACAGAAGATACAGGGAAGGAAGGAGATCCTCAGAAAGCCAAGGAAGAGGCTGGTCTGTGGGGAAGGGAAGCCCGGCTCCCTCCCACGTGGGGAAGGAGAAGGAGAAACAGGCATATCCTAATTCCTCCAGAGAGGGGCCAGCTGCAGAGAGGCATTCATGCCTAATGACCCCTGTGACGTCTTAGGAGAAAATTCCAATGTCGAATTTTACTTAGAGTGAGGGACGCACAAAGCATGTGGCCCCAGTCTCGGCACACACTTCCACAAACCCATGCGTGTGCGAAGATGATGTTCACAAAGCACTCAGTAAAATGTCTGGCACTTAATAAGAGCTCCTTAGAAAGATGTTCTTATAATCATTATCGCTTTGCTTTCACTGAGACCACCTGTAGAGGGTGAGAGAGAGTGAGAGAGTGAAGTCGCTCAGTCATGTCCGACCCCATGGACTATAGAAGCCTACGATGCTCCTCTGTCCATGGGATTTTCCAGGCAAGAGTACTGGAGTGGGTTGCCATTTCCTTCTCCAGAGGATCTTCCTGACCCAGGGATTGAACCCAGTCTCCCGCATTGTAGGCAGACGCTTTACCATCTGTAGAGGGTGAAGAGCATTCAAAATTTAGTTCAGCCAAGGGGAGAAAAAAAAGCATCGCCTTGACCTGTCACCTTAGCACATTAAAAAAAAAAAAAAGAAGAAGAAGAAGAAGCTTGAATCACATTTGAGTGTTTCGAACTCTCTGGAACAGAGCTGCTTTTAAATCCCAAGGCAGTGGTTTAATATTAGTCCACTCTCTCATCTCCTTTAAATATTGACTTCATTGAGATTGCCTACATAGGATCAGACTTAACCGGATTTAAAATAATTCATCCCTTCATCCTGGATCACCCTTCCTAACTCTCTGGAACAGAGCTGCTTTTAAATCCCAAGGCAGTGGTTTAATATTAGTCCACTCTCTCATCTCCTTTAAATATTGACTTCATTGAGATTGCCTACATAGGATCAGACTTAACCGGATTTAAAATAATTCATCCCTTCATCCTGGATCACCCTTCCCTGCCTTTAAAATTCATTCCTCTGAAATACATCAAGGATGGGTCACGCATCCAATCTCCAAAATGAAAAGGCAGATGTAAAATGGATCTTCATGTGATGGAGGGGAAGGAAAACACTGATCAAAGACACGACTCTTCAATATCACAGGGACATGCATATATGCTTCAGCCATTTTACAATGTACAGTGTGTTTCTGTACGTTCAGCCTTCCCTTCATCAAAGTACTTTTATTCGTGATGTTGTAAATAATCAGAATGCATGGAGAATAGGAGGCTCCGATCCGAATGAATTTTCTTTTTACATAAAAATGAGCCAAGAACAGCTTTCTTTCCAGAACATGTTGGTTTCTTAATAAACACACTATGTTAAACTCGAGTGAATCTTTTCTTCTTTTAGCAAACTCTTATTAAGGCATGTAAAATATAGTTGACACTGTTATACACACTAAGCGTATGCTCTCAAAGAGACATGGATCTTCAGGCCTACTTGTGGCCGTAACTCAGATTTTTTATAGTGATTTAAGATGACCATCTGTCACAGGCTGAATCGTCTCCCCCCTACACCACACACCCAAATTCACAGTTGAAGCCCTAATCCCTAACTCTATTTGGAGAGAGCTGTATGCAGTAAAAAAAAAAAAAAGGTTAAATGGGCCCAAAAGGGTGGGGTTATTGTTGCTGTTCAGTCGCTCTTTGTGACTCCATGGATTACAGCACGCCAGGCTTCCCTGTCCTTCACTGTCTCCCACAGTTTGCTCAAACTCGCATCCTATCGAGTCAGTGATACCATCCAACCATCTCATCCTCTGTTGCCCCCTTCTCCTCCTTCCCTCAATCTTTCCCAGCATCAGAATCTTTTCCAACGAGTCAGCTCTCCGCATCAGGTGGCCAGACTTCTGGAGCTTCAGCTGCGGGTGGGGACCTGATCCAACTGGACTGGTGTCCATATAAGCAGAGGAAGAGCTGCCTCTTCCACACTTGCACGGAGGAAAGGCCATAAGAGGCCACAGCAAGAAGCCAGCCACCTACAAACCGAGGAGAGAAGCCTCATGAGAAAGCAACCCTACCGGCACCTTGATCTGGGATTCCCAGCCTCCATAAATGTGAGGAGACAAATGTCTGTCACTTAATCCACCTGGTCTGTGATCTTCTGCTGTGGCTACCTGAGCAGACCATGGACCAGCCGAGCATCACACAATCCTACGAGATGCCCTTACCCTGCAGAAGAGCGTGACTGTACGTAAGAACCGAGGGCGAGCGTCCATCCTCCAAGAGCTGAGGAAGGGTCTGAGAGTTCCTTTCCTGCTTTTTTCCACATGCTGGCAGCTCAGAGGGTGGCAGACCACAGCAGGCAGACACGTAGGTTCCCAGGCTGGGCACCTGGACTTCAAAGCCGGCCCCTCCCACCTGGTGCCTTGGACTGTGCTAAGCTTCAGCTTCCTCGTTGTTACAAAAAATGGAGGGGCAATCACAGTGCCTACCTTATGGGGTGGTAAGCCCTGGGAATGTTCCTGGAAGCCCTGAAGTGTCCACTGTTAAAGGCTGTGTGCTTTGTGTAAGAAGAGTGTGCAGAACCAGAAGCCAGGAAGCACCCCCACCTGGCTCCCACCCCCGCCACTCCCTGAGGTTCTCACCAGGGTCCCCAGGGCGTCCTGACCACCCAGTCCATGAGGCCACTCTCTCTCCTAGCCTCCTGCTTTTCCTCCCAGCCCGATCTTTCCCAGGTGCTGCCGCAGGCTGCCTCTCTCCTCACATTAGCAATGTACCGTCCACCTCCTCCACTTCCGGGATGCCTACAGCATCCATTTAATGACCACTCCCACCACCTACATCCTGCTCACACCTCTTTCCCAAACTTTTTTTTTAAGTTATTCACTTTAAATTGGAGGATAATTACTTTACAATATTTTGCTGCTTTTTGCCATACATCAACATGAACCGGCCATAGGTAGACATGTGTGTTCCCATCACCCCCTCCCCGATCCTGAACCCCTCTCCCACCTCCCTCCTCACCCCATCCTCCCGGTTGTCATAAAGCACTGCCCGGGACATCTCCATGTGAATGGTCCTCTGGCTCCCCAAGAACTTCCCAGGTGGCGCAGAGGTAAAGCCTCTAAATACAGGATACTCTGGGTTCGATCCCTGGGTTGGGAAGATCCCCTGGAGGAGGAAATCACAACCCACTCCAATATTCTTGCCTGGAAAATCCAAAGAACAGAGGAGCCCAGCGGGGTACAGTCCATGGGGTTGCAAAGAGTCAGACACAACTGAGTGACTGATACACACACTGGCTCCCCAAACCCATCACTTCCCCTACTCCCCCTGAAGCAGTTCTATCCACAGGTGCCCTTGAAGCCCAGGCATGCGTCCTCCTCCGTCCATCACACCCCTAGTCCCACACGTAATTATTCACCAGGGCCTCCACCTCTTAAAGTCTCCCCACGCCCTCTCCTCCCCCACCCCCCTGGGCAGCTGGCTGCACCACCATCCCATCTGGAGGTCTCCCACCCCTGCCTGGAAGTCCCTCCCACACAGGGCTCTTGGTCAGAGCAACTCCCAACTCCTCTCTCTGACCTCAGATTACAGTTTTTTTCTCCGGCCCAGAGTGGCTCGAGCCACCCTGCAATTCCCCAGCTGTCACACCCATCACAGACACTCTTAAGGGTGGGGGACACCCTCCACTCTCATTTCCAGGAAGGCAGCTGTCTGGCCTTCCAGCACTGCACTTGGCTCATCCAGGGCGAGGACAGGAGGGGAAGAAATCAAAGAAAGAGGTCCCAGCCGTCTGCTGCAGTGGCTCATCTCTATGCCTGCCATGGGTAAGCTGGCCGCTTGAGCAACACCTCCCCTCCACTTTCCCAGCTTCAACACAGGCTGACCAAAGCCTTCTCTTTTATACAAAACCAAAAGCTTTAAAAACTGTACTCATTTGTGACAAAATATATGTATATATGCATAACACATGCACATATATATACACACAAATATATATCCATCATCTTGTGGGGGCAGAGAGAGGAATGCTGCAAAGTACAATTAGATTCTGTCTGCTCAACTCTATGTTGCAACGTTTTAAAAATTACACCCTTTGGCAGTGAAATTCTTAAAAGTACTGTGAATAAACAACAGTCTGAAAGCCCGGCAGTAATACGATCTGCCTTCCTTAACAGAGCACACAATTATTAGGAGGATAATTTATTTAGCTCTTTCATTGCCTGGAGTAGGTTATATAATGGCCACCCAAAGACATTAAGCCCCCACGCCTAGACAGTGTGAATTTGACTTTATTTGGAAAAAGTGAAGGATGCTGAAATGAGATTAACCTAGATTATCTGGTGTTGCTAAAGGGCACCACAATTGTCCCCATAAAATAGAGGCAGTGGGAGATTTCACACAAATACACAGAGAAGCCCAAAGTGGTGAAGCGGGCAGAGATGGCAGGGATGGAATAATACGGCCACCAGGTGCTGGCAGAGGCAAAGGACAGATCCACCTAGAGCCATCGGAGGGAGCACAGCCTTGATGACACCTTGCCTTTGGTCCAGTGAAACTGACTCTGGACTTCTGGCCTCCACAACTGTGAGAGAATAAACTTCTGTTGTTTTAAGTTACCAACTTTGCGGTAATGCATTACAGCGTGTGTGTGTGCGTGCTAAGTCGCTTCAGTCGTGTTCGACTCTTTGTGACCCTAGGGACTGCAGTCCACCGGGCTCCTCTGTCCATGGGATTCTCCAGGCCAGAATACTGGAGTGGGTTGCCATGCCCTCCTCCAGGGGATCTTCCTGACCCAGGGATCGAACCCATGTCTACTAGAGCCACCTGGGAAGCCCATGCATTACAGCAGCAACAGGAAACTAACACACCCGGGGTCCACTCCACTGTCATCTGACATCTTGGTTCCCAACTTCTACTGATTCTGAAAGTCCCTTTGTGAAAACCCTGAACCTTTAGGCAGCCCTGCCTAGAGAAGCTACCCTATAAAGGCCCCTCTCTATTTTTAAACACCTTCACTTGGAAGCGACGCTAGACTTGTAAACTCTGTGTTGATAATACTGAAGATGGAATGACGTTCTTCTTGATTACACAAAACCGTTTAATCAACTTCGTCTGTAACAACTGAAATGGGGGGGGGAGGTGAGGAATGAATGGGAAATTAAGGAATTGGCAGTGATCAATGATCAGCAAAGGGAGGCATCCAATTTAATTTGACAGTAATCAGAGATTTACAGGCACTAATTCTATCCAGGGGGGAAGCCCAGTGTGATGCTGGGTCTCTAACTGAAAAGATAAACTGCTTCAGTCAAGAGAATTTTAAAGAGTAAAATTAAATCTGCACAGAGGGACTGAGGACCCAAGTTGATGGGCCAGGCTAAAACTCCCAACATGGTCTTTGGGTTTGTGATCGGGGTGTGGGGCGAGGGGGTGGGTGGTGTTGTCAGGGGAGTTTGTGAGTTTCATCCTGAGCACATAGGGAAAGAAGTTTTGCTGTGAAAGGTTAATAAAACAAAGTTTCCAACTTTTTGATGGCTTCAAATTGCATAGCCTCCTGAAATTTTACAGCTTTCAAAGATTGCCCCCACATTTCCAAGTAAGTAGCAAAGTCTGAGAAATTACTAGAGAGAGAGGAACACAGCACCGGTGGACCACAGGTGAAACCGATCATTCATCAGCCTCTCATTAACTAAGACACCACACTTCTCACAGTAGGGCAACTCCCACCCCATCACCACTTCCAGGCTCCTGCAAATAAATAAATAAATAAATAAATACCTCTCAGTGTATAAAATCAGCACACTTTTAAACAGCTAAGCTCACACAAAATAAAAGGAAATATCCCAAGGCAAAAAAAAAAAATTTAATAGATCCAAGATGAGGCGGCGGCAGCTATGGTGTAGAGAAACAGAAGATACAGGGAAGGAAGGAGATCCTCAGAAAGCCAAGGAAGAGGCTGGTCTATGGGGAAGGGAAGCCCGGCTCCCTCCCACGTGGGGAAGGAGAAGGAGAAACAGGCATATCCTAATTCCTCCAGAGAGGGGCCAGCTGCAGAGAGGCATTCATGCCTAATGACCCCTGTGACGTCTTAGGAGAAAATTCCAACGTCGAATTTTACTTAGAGTGAGGGACGCACAAAGCGTGTGGCCCCAGTCTCGGCACACACTTCCACAAACCCATGCATGTGCGAAGATGATGTTCACAAAGCACTCAGTAAAATGTCTGGCACTTAATAAGAGCTCCTTAGCAAGATGTTCTTATAATCATTATCGCTTTGCTTTCACTGAGGCCACCTGTAGAGGGTGAGAGAGAGTGAGAGAGTGAAGTCGCTCAGTCATGTCCGACCCCATGGACTATAGAAGCCTACGATGCTCCTCTGTCCATGGGATTTTCCAGGCAAGAGTACTGGAGTGGGTTGCCATTTCCTTCTCCAGAGGATCTTCCTGACCCAGGGATTGAACCCAGTCTCCCGCATTGTAGGCAGACGCTTTACCATCTGTAGAGGGTGAAGAGCATTCAAAATTTAGTTCAGCCAAGGGGAGAAAAAAAAGCATCGCCTTGACCTGTCACCTTAGCACATTAAAAAAAAAAGAAGAAGAAGAAGAAGAAGCTTGAATCACATTTGAGTGTTTCAAACTCTCTGGAACAGAGCTGCTTTTAAATCCCAAGGCAGTGGTTTAATATTAGTCCACTCTCTCATCTCCTTTAAATATTGACTTCATTGAGATTGCCTACATAGGATCAGACTTAACCGGATTTAAAATAATTCATCCCTTCATCCTGGATCACCCTTCCCTGCCTTTAAAATTCATTCCTCTGAAATACATCAAGGATGGGTCACGCATCCAATCTCCAAAATGAAAAGGCAGATGTAAAATGGATCTTCATGTGATGGAGGGGAAGGAAAACACTGATCAAAGACACGACTCTTCAATATCACAGGGACATGCATATATGCTTCAGCCATTTTACAATGTACAGTGTGTTTCTGTACGTTCAGCCTTCCCTTCATCAAAGTACTTTTATTCGTGATGTTGTAAATAATCAGAATGCATGGAGAATAGGAGGCTCCGATCCGAATGAATTTTCTTTTTACATAAAAATGAGCCAAGAACAGCTTTCTTTCCAGAACATGTTGGTTTCTTAATAAACACACTATGTTAAACTCGAGTGAATCTTTTCTTCTTTTAGCAAACTCTTATTAAGGCATGTAAAATATAGTTGACACTGTTATACACACTAAGCGTATGCTCTCAAAGAGACATGGATCTTCAGGCCTACTTGTGGCCGTAACTCAGATTTTTTATAGTGATTTAAGATGACCATCTGTCACAGGCTGAATCGTCTCCCCCCTACACCACACACCCAAATTCACAGTTGAAGCCCTAATCCCTAACTCTATTTGGAGAGAGCTGTATGCAGTTAAAAAAAAAAAAAGGTTAAATGGGCCCAAAAGGGTGGGGTTATTGTTGCTGTTCAGTCGCTCTTTGTGACTCCATGGATTACAGCACGCCAGGCTTCCCTGTCCTTCACTGTCTCCCACAGTTTGCTCAAACTCGCATCCTATCGAGTCAGTGATACCATCCAACCATCTCATCCTCTGTTGCCCCCTTCTCCTCCTTCCCTCAATCTTTCCCAGCATCAGAATCTTTTCCAACGAGTCAGCTCTCCGCATCAGGTGGCCAGACTTCTGGAGCTTCAGCTGCGGGTGGGGACCTGATCCAACTGGACTGGTGTCCATATAAGCAGAGGAAGAGCTGCCTCTTCCACACTTGCACGGAGGAAAGGCCATAAGAGGCCACAGCAAGAAGCCAGCCACCTACAAACCGAGGAGAGAAGCCTCATGAGAAAGCAACCCTACCGGCACCTTGATCTGGGATTCCCAGCCTCCATAAATGTGAGGAGACAAATGTCTGTCACTTAATCCACCTGGTCTGTGATCTTCTGCTGTGGCTACCTGAGCAGACCATGGACCAGCCGAGCATCACACAATCCTACGAGATGCCCTTACCCTGCAGAAGAGCGTGACTGTACGTAAGAACCGAGGGCGAGCGTCCATCCTCCAAGAGCTGAGGAAGGGTCTGAGAGTTCCTTTCCTGCTTTTTTCCACATGCTGGCAGCTCAGAGGGTGGCAGACCACAGCAGGCAGACACGTAGGTTCCCAGGCTGGGCACCTGGACTTCAAAGCCGGCCCCTCCCACCTGGTGCCTTGGACTGTGCTAAGCTTCAGCTTCCTCGTTGTTACAAAAAATGGAGGGGCTATCACAGTGCCTACCTTATGGGGTGGTAAGCCCTGGGAATGTTCCTGGAAGCCCTGAAGTGTCCACTGTTAAAGGCTGTGTGCTTTGTGTAAGAAGAGTGTGCAGAACCAGAAGCCAGGAAGCACCCCCACCTGGCTCCCACCCCCGCCACTCCCTGAGGTTCTCACCAGGGTCCCCAGGGCGTCCTGACCACCCAGTCCATGAGGCCACTCTCTCTCCTAGCCTCCTGCTTTTCCTCCCAGCCCGATCTTTCCCAGGTGCTGCCGCAGGCTGCCTCTCTCCTCACATTAGCAATGTACCGTCCACCTCCTCCACTTCCGGGATGCCTACAGCATCCATTTAATGACCACTCCCACCACCTACATCCTGCTCACACCTCTTTCCCAAACTTTTTTTTTAAGTTATTCACTTTAAATTGGAGGATAATTACTTTACAATATTTTGCTGCTTTTTGCCATACATCAACATGAACCGGCCATAGGTAGACATGTGTGTTCCCATCATCCCCTCCCCGATCCTGAACCCCTCTCCCACCTCCCTCCTCACCCCATCCTCCCGGTTGTCATAAAGCACTGCCCGGGACATCTCCATGTGAATGGTCCTCTGGCTCCCCAAGAACTTCCCAGGTGGCGCAGAGGTAAAGCCTCTAAATACAGGATACTCTGGGTTCGATCCCTGGGTTGGGAAGATCCCCTGGAGGAGGAAATGACAACCCACTCCAATATTCTTGCCTGGAAAATCCAAAGAACAGAGGAGCCCAGCGGGGTACAGTCCATGGGGTTGCAAAGAGTCAGACACAACTGAGTGACTGATACACACACTGGCTCCCCAAACCCATCACTTCCCCTACTCCCCCTGAAGCAGTTCTATCCACAGGTGCCCTTGAAGCCCAGGCATGCGTCCTCCTCCGTCCATCACACCCCTAGTCCCACACGTAATTATTCACCAGGGCCTCCACCTCTTAAAGTCTCCCCACGCCCTCTCCTCCCCCACCCCCCTGGGCAGCTGGCTGCACCACCATCCCATCTGGAGGTCTCCCACCCCTGCCTGGAAGTCCCTCCCACACAGGGCTCTTGGTCAGAGCAACTCCCAACTCCTCTCTCTGACCTCAGATTACAGTTTTTTTCTCCGGCCCAGAGTGGCTCGAGCCACCCTGCAATTCCCCAGCTGTCACACCCATCACAGACACTCTTAAGGGTGGGGGACACCCTCCACTCTCATTTCCAGGAAGGCAGCTGTCTGGCCTTCCAGCACTGCACTTGGCTCATCCAGGGCGAGGACAGGAGGGGAAGAAATCAAAGAAAGAGGTCCCAGCCGTCTGCTGCAGTGGCTCATCTCTATGCCTGCCATGGGTAAGCTGGCCGCTTGAGCAACACCTCCCCTCCACTTTCCCAGCTTCAACACAGGCTGACCAAAGCCTTCTCTTTGACCATGAAAATTACAAAATGTGACGCCACCTGTGCGTGTGGTTTCAGCTCATGTGTGACTGTGATGCAGAAACACTCTTTCCCACTCTTACCCCCTCTCCAAAAGTCTCCAGGTTAGAGACTTCCCTGCTGCTGCTGCTGCTAAGTCGCTTCAGTCGTGTCCGACTCTGTGCAACCCCATAGATAGCAGCCCACCAGGCTCCCCGTCCCTGGGATTCTCCAGGCAAGAACACTGGAGTGGGCTGCCATTTCCTTCTCCAATGCATGAAAGTGAAAAGTGAAAGTGAAGTCGCTCAGTCGTGTCTGACTCTTGGCAACCCCATGGACTGCAGCCTACCAAGCTCCTCCGTCCATGGGATTTTCCAGGCAAGAGTACTGGAGTGGGGTGCCATTGTCTTCTTCCAGAGACTTCCCTAACCAGCCTAATTAGAGCTGCACCGCGCCCTCCACCCCCTACCCTCGGTGACGGCAATCCACAACCCCCTTACTCCTTTCTGGTTTTCCATTGGTTCCATTAGGGCTTTCCTCCTTCATAGCACAAAGTGCTCCCTGATTTGGGGATTGGTCCTGCTGAACCCTTCTCACCGCTTTTCAAGCCTCCTCCTTTTTGTAGAATAGCTCAAATGGTAAAGAGTCTGCCTGTAATGCAGGAGACACAGGTTCAATCCCTGGGTCAGGAAGATCCCCTGGAGAAGGAAATGGCAACCCACTCTAGGATTCTTGCCTGGAGAATCCCCTGGACAGAGGAGCCTGGAGGGCTACAGTCCACGGAATCGCAAAGAGTCAGACACGACTTCAAACAGAGCTCACTCTTCCGCGCCCCGTGCCTGGCAGTGTCGGGAACGCAGACGAGGCTCAGGCAACGTGTACGAGGCCACCAACAGCCAAGGCTTGTGCAGGGTAAGGAGAAGAGAAGGGAGTGAGGGAGTGAAAGGGAGAAAGGATGCACAGATGGACGCTCCATGCCCCCCAAGTTAACGCGCGAGCCTCGTGGGTTCCTGGACAGAGGGCAGACAGCAGACACGAGATGCTCACACTAGAACAGAGATCAGATGACGCGGAACACACAGCAGCCGTGGTGGGCCCTCGCAGGGTGAGACAGAGCACAGAGAGACGTCCAGGATCGCTTCCAGCTTACGGGGGGCAGACTGCGGTCCCCTGCTCCACCGGAGGCACCCGGCCGTCCTGCTGAAGAAAGCGCTCTCTCCCTTCCCGAGAGCCTGGCTGGGAGAAGTCACCAAGGAGGAGGAGAGCTGGAAGGACAGCCATGGCCAGCAGTGAAGTGTGCCATCTGGGCACCTGGCGCCCATCGCAGAAGGAGCCTCCTGCTTCCCCTCTGTGCCCCCTAAGCCCCTCCCTCCCAGCGTCTGGGCTGTGCCCCTGCCAGGCACCCTTCCCCCCTCCTCAGCTTGTCTGAGCCATCTGCATCTTTTGCAGAATGGCTGCTCCAGAAGGACAGGGTGTGAGTGTGTGTGCCAAGTTGCCTCTTTGCGACCCTGTGGACCGTAGCCCACCAGGCTCCTCTGTCCATGGGATTCTCCAGGCAAGAATAGTGGTAGAGTGGGTTGCCATGCCCTCCTCCAGGGGATCTTCCCAACCCAAGGATTGAACCCATTCTCTGACATCTCCTGCACTGGCAGGCGGGTTCTTTACCACTAGCTCCATCTGGGAAGAAAGCCCCCCTAAAGCAGACCAACCAGACACACCCAGAATACCCACTTCTCCCAGACAGTCACAGTCCTGAAGGTGCCAGGAGAACGCATCATGCACCTGCCTCCTTCTCTGGCCACATCTCCCTGCCACCCCCTCTCAGCCCCTCTGCTCATCCGCAGCCCTCCCTGTAGGTCCTCTGATGAGACAAGAGTATTTCCACCCCAGCCACAGACTCTCACCCTCGCCTCCAAGTCTTGCTGAGGTGGCACCACTCACACAGGCTCCCCTGACCCACCTACTAACAGCCAAACCGTCACTCCAGGCCCCAGCATCTCATGGCAAATAGATGGGGAGAAAGGGGAAGCAGTTACAGGTTTATTTTCTTGGGATCCAGAATCACTGCAGACGGCAACTGCAACCATGGACTTAAGACACCTGCTCCATTGAAGAAAAGCTACAAGAAGCCTAGACACCATATTAAAAAGCAGAGACATCACTTTACCAACAAAAGGTCCATCTAGTCAAAGCTATGGTTTTTCCAGTAGTGATGTATGGATGTGTGAGTTGGACCATAAAGAAGGCTGAGCGCTGAGGAATTGATGCTTTCCAATTGTGGTGCTGGAGAAGACTCTGGAGAGTCCCTTAGACCACAAGGAGATCCAACCAGTCCATTCTAAAGGAAATCAACCCTGAATATTCATTGGAAGGAGTGATGCTGAAGCTGAAGCTCAAATACTTTGGCCACCTGATACAAAGAGCCCACACGTTGGAAAAGACCCTGGTGCTGGGAAAGACTGAGGGCAGGAGGAGAAGAGGATGACAGAGGATGAGATGGTTGGATGGCATGTCAATGGACATGAGTTTGAGCAAACTCCGGGAGGTGGTGAAGGACAGGGAAGCCTGGTGCGCTGCAGTCCGTGGAGTCACAGTCAGGCACAACTGAGTGACTGAACAGCAACAAAGCCTCACTCCAGTCTATTCCTCGTAATGGTGAAGGAATGGTGCACAGCACCTCTTAAACCCCACAGAACTCATCAGCTGAGTGTGGAGTCTGCCTGACCCGTGGTGCTGCAGAAACAGTGCTCTGCCTCCTTTGCTGTCATGCTGTCTGCAACCAGAATATTCTCTGGCTCATAGACAACACCCAACAAACATTTCTTGGATGAATGAATGAATGAATGAATGAAAGTACAGCTGGAAGGAAAAGGTTCTATTTTAACTAGATCAGAACATGTTATGGACTGAATTATGTCCCCCCTCAAATTCTTATGTTAAAGACTTAACCCCAACGAGACTACTAGGAGATGAGCTAAAGGTTAAATGAGGACATAAGGGTGGGGCCCTAATCCAACAGGACTGGATTAGGAAGAGACACCAGTCATACAGGGGACAAGCCACGCTAGGACATGGCAAGAAGACAGCATCTGCAAGTCGAGGAGACAGGCCTCAGGAGAAATCTAACCTGCTGCCAGCTTGGCTGCGGGCTTCTAGCCTCCAGAACTCTGAGACAATAAACTTGTCATTTCAACCACCTGGCTGTGCTCTTTTGTTACGGCAGCCTAGAACCTTCTTGCAAGTTATTAGTGATAGGTTGGCTCGCCGTGTAGATCTCATCTACATCAATGAAATCTAGATGTATAGAAATCTAGACAATACTGGATTAAGTAAACTGAGCAGGCGTGAGCTGGAGGGGATGCCCCCAAATTCAGGAAGAAAACGGCATGGGGCTGAGGGCTCTGAGGCGCCAGCCCAAGCCTGAATTCAGTGTACAAGGGCTGAAAACTGTGGCGACTGGCACAACTCAGTGGGAAATAAAAATTGGTTTCATGCCTTCAACGCATCGGAGTAGAGCGTGTGCCTGTGTGGAATATACTCATTTAACAGAAAGCAGAAAATATCTTCTGCTGGCTGTATAATTAATTTCAGCATCACTCTAATTCAAGGAGAAATGACGCTGGACAGCAAACACAGATCTCAGTCTTTTATGGGGGCCCATTAATTGCTATAATTTATGTCACAGAGCAACACAGCTCTGACCTCTGGCTCCCTGCCAGCCACCCTCCCGGGACTCTACACTAAAATCTGTCTTTGTGGAAATGAAGGGGGAAAGTTTCCTTCCCCAGTTTAAACAACGGAGCTCATTAGGGCTGATCTTGGTGATGAGAGCAGAACCCAGGGTTGGGAGACCCTCCCAGCCCCACCTCGGGAAGTTCTGAAGCCAGCATCACCAGGCTCTCCAAGCCCTGGCTCCAGCTCCAACTCAGAAAGCAAGTCACATCCCGACACCCTAGAAACATCCTGCAGGTGGGAATCCAGAAATGCTTCCTGCAAGGAGGAAAAGTACAAAACAGAGGATGTCTGAGAGAGCTAGGTAGATGGGCCAGGCTGCCCAAGAAGGGCAGTTGTTGCAGTTCCTATAAATCCATCTACTGTGGCTCAGAGGTTAAAGCATCTGCCTCCAATGCAGGAGACCTGGGTTCGATCCCTGGGGTGGGAAGATCCTCTGGAGAAGGAAATGGTAACCCACTCCAGTATTCTTGCCTGGAGAATCCCATGGACAGAGAAGCCTAGTAGGCTACAGTCCACGGGGGTTGCAAAGAGTCGGACACGACTGGGCGACTTCACCTTCACTGTGTACTTAGTTACAGTATGCATGCTTCCCTTGTCGTCAAAATGTGTTTATGATCCTCAAGGATAAAAGGAAGCCCAAACTCCCTGCCCAATTGGAATTCACCAAAACTCAGAAATCCTAAGGGAAGATGAGGTACAAATTTAAAAAGACGAGGTACAAATTAAAACAGGTAATGCTAGAATCATTTCTCTTTGGTTTTGGAAAAGCATCAAAAAGCCCCAGCTCAGCAACAGACGACAAGTTTTTTGAGAACATGGGTAATTCATCTTTGTATTCCCCACAGCGTCTGGCTCTGAAAGCACCAAATACACTACATCAATAAATATACTGATTAAAAGATTCAGTGTCTATTTGTCTCAACTACCCTTTAGCTCTGATCCCCCAGCAGCCCCTTTCTGCTCCAGTTCTCTTCCAACTAGGCCCAGCTTTTTCAATTTATTTATTTTTAATTGAAGGACAATTGCTTTACAATATTGTGTTGGTGTCTGCAATACATCAACATGAATCATCCAAAGGTATATATATAATGGAGCTTCCCAGGTGGTGTGAGTGGTAAAAAAAAAAAACCCACATGCCACTGCAGGAGACGTAACAGAGGCAGGTTCTATCCCTGGGTTAGGAAGATCCCCTGAAGGAGGGCATGGCAACCCACTCCAGTATCCTTGCCTGGAGAATCCCATGGACAGAGGAGCTTGAAGGGCTACAGTCGATGGAGTCACAAAGATAACCCACATGCCACTGCAGGAGACGTAACAGAGGCAGGTTCGATCCCTGGGTTAGGAAGATCCCCTGAAGGAGGGCATGGCAACCCACTCCAGTATCCTTGCCTGGAGAATCCCATGGACAGAGGAGCTTGAAGGGCTACAGTCGATGGAGTCACAAAGAGTCCAACACGACTGAAGCGACTTAGCAAGTGAGCAAACATACATATAATGAATCAGAATGTAACTGGGGGCCAATACAGAGGAAGGCTCAAATTACATTACCTAGAAGCAAATCGATCCATGGAATCCGGAAGATAATGGGATGGTTAGGCTTGACTACTCTTCATCAGCCATCACTGTCAGCGGGCTGAGAACAGCAACTCCCCACTGCCCAAGGGATACTCTACTCAGACAGCCTGCGTCCAACCCTCCCATCGCAGCTGCTCCAAGACCATACCTGCCACACTCCTCTTCTGAGATAGTCACTCCCCTCATTATTGAGCCCATCACTATCACTACCTACATGAATATTCATTGGAAGGGCTGATACTGAAGCTGAAACGCCAATACTTTGGCCACATGATGCGAAGAACTGACTCATTGGAAAAGACCCTGATGCTGGGAAAGATTGAAGGTGGGAGGAAAAGGGGATGACAGAGGATGAGATGGTTGGATGGCATCACCGATTCAATGGACATGAGTTTGAGTAAACTCCGGGAGTTGGTGATGGACAGGGAGGCCTGGCATCCTGCAGTCCACGGGGTCACAAAGAGTCAGACACGACTGAGTGACTGAACTGAACTGGCTGAGCACTTGACTCCCTTCCTCCCCCCAAAACCCATCCCTATGGCAAGCAGTCACCCAATCTCATCTGGAAGTTTCCTTCCTCCCCACCTCCACTACCCCTGACCCAGTCTCCTAAGGATTCCTTGGGGTTCCCTCAAGTCTCCACCTTCCTCCTCTACCCACTGAGGCATCCCGGCTTTCTTCCCCCCTCAAGTCTTTATTGAATTTGTTAGAGTATTGCTTCTGTTTTACGTTTGGTTTGTCGGCTCTGAGGCAAGGGGGATCTTGGCTCTCTGACCAGGGATTGAACCTGCACCCCCTGTATCACAAGGTGAATCTTAACCACTGGACCACTAGGGAAGTCCCTAGGTTTTCTTTCTAAGGACAGTTATGACCATCTTCTGTGCTCAGAAACTTTCAAAAGAAACTCACCTCCTTGAGGAGAAATTAAAATTTGTTCATGATCTGACACCAGTGCCCCCTTACCTACTTTTTCTTTTTTTGAAATAAAATTTTGACCAGCTTGAATTCTATCAACTTTCACTTAGCCCGAAAGCTGTCAGTCAGTTGAAGTCAATTAAATGTTTTCATATAATAGTCATAGTGAGACACATAGTCCCGAAGATTTTGTTTGTTCTTCATTTACTTTCATTTGGATAAAAGACATCTAATATGAAATCAAGCATTATCAAGTACACCATCCAGCGGTATCAAGTGTATTCACTTTGTGCAAACATTACCAACACCCATCTCCAGAACTCTTTTCATCCTGCAAAACCGAAGCTCCTTGCTCTTTAAGCAATAGCTCCCCATGACTTCCTCCTCTGGTAATCACCTTTCTTTGATTTGTCTCTTCTCTTTTAAGATTCCATATGAGTGAGATCAGGCAATATTTGTGTTTCTGTGTCTGGCTTATTTTGAAGTGAAGAGAAGTGAAGTGAAGTCCCTCAGTCGTGTCCGACTCTTTGAGACCCCGTGGACTGTAACCTACCAGGCTTCTCTGTCCATGGGATTCTCCAGGCAAGAATACTGGAGTGGATTGCCATTTCCTTCTCCAGGGGATCTTCCCGACCCAGGGATCGAACCCATGGCTCCCACATTGGAGGCAGACGCTTTAACCTCTGAGCCACCAGGGTTACTTAGCATAATGTCCTCCAGGTTCATCCACATTGTCACAAACATCAGGGTTTCCTTTCCTCTCATGCTCAATAATACTTTATCACATATGTGTACTGCATTTTTTTAATCCATCTGTCCGCAGATACTTTTTTCCACGTTGTGAATGATCCTTAACAAACTGTTTTACATTCTTTTTTTCATACTAAGTCTCTAAAGGCTCACGTGGATTTTAGATTCACAGCCCATCTCAGTTCACACCAGGCACATTTCCAGGGTTCGACAGGCAGATGTAGCAGGTGGCCAGGATCGGACAGGCAGTCCTGGTTCCACGGCTTTGACCGAGCCACTTACTCTCTGAGTCCTGGACCCAGCATAGTCTACCTGAGACAGAGCACTCACAAAAAGGTCCAGTGAGCGAAGAAAGGAATGAAGAGATGCTCGTGGTCTTCAGCTGCACAGTGTGAAGGACAATGCCAATCACACAGATTCGGAGGGAGAATAAAACCCCACCTTTTGGAGCCAAACCAAGGTTGAGGTCTAGAACTGAGAAACTCCATGCAAGAAACTTAACTTCAATAAACCTCAAATTGTTGATCGGTCAACTAGGGGGTGATAGTGGCCAGGATACACCGCATACAGGGGTTGGCATATGATGACCATTCACTAGTTGCAGTTAAAACTGAGCAAACAATAGTGACACCCCAGTGGGGAAAGGACATGAGTGCAGTAATCAATCACACCATGATTACAGGGCAGGGAAGCCTGGCGTGCTGCCGTCCACGGGTTCGCACAGAGTCAAGCACAACAGCAACAATCTCACCATGCTTTTAGGGAGGGGAAGAAAGGAAAAAAGAAAGAGAGGACCGCAGTAAAGAGGCAGGGAGTAAAGTAGGAAGCAAGGGAGAGAGGAAGGGATGAAAGGAAAGAAGGAAGGAAGGACTGCAAGGGGAGAGGTGGTTGTCTCTTGGAAACCTTCAAGAAGAGAGATGACCTGCTCAAGGTGGAAAGGTTCACCAGCCCCCAGAAAATTGGGTGGGGGGGGGTGCAGGGGAAGATGTGGTGGTTCCAGAAAAAGAAACACAATAATAGTTGTGCACCCACCAAGCCAAGGAATCCTTCTTAGCCCTCCTGCCTCCAGCCCCACGGACGGCTGCTGTCCCTTCCCACGAGGGCCTCAGTCCACATCTGCTGACCGGTTCCCAGCGCCACCGGCACACAAAGCTGCCTTCCTCTCTGCGTAAATCATCTGTTAAATATCAGGGCTGGCCCCAGCGCCCCTGCTCCTTGGAAAGAGAAAAACTAGGTCTTCCTTCCCAGCTCGTGATCTGATTTATATGCCTCCATTTATGGTGTCAGTCGGCGTGAAAGCAGAATTTGTGTTCCTGCAATGACACCATAAATCCTCCCAGCTGCCCCTCCACTTGCTGGGAATCCTGAAAGCTCAGCTTCCGCTGACAGCAGATAAAGGCTCTTAGGGCCAGCCAGAAATTCACAAGCAAATAACAAAAGGGCTGGGCGGGCAGTGTGAGCATGTTCGCAGGCACTTGGGCGCAGGGCATGGGCTACAAGAAGAGCGCCTGGGTGTGAGACCAGAATGCTCCTGGACTTCTTTTTAATACAGGCTGTTCTTTCCATCGTCTGAATTAATGCCGCCCAGTGTATTCGTTTGCAAGGGCTGCCATAACAAGCAATGTCAGATGGGGTGGCTTCAACAAGAGAAATTTATTTTCATCCACAGAGGACTGGATAAAGAAGATGTGCTACATATATACAATGGAGTATTACTCAGCCATAAAAAGGAAGGCAATCGTGTCATCTGCAGCAACACAGATGGACCTAAAGATTATCTAAGTGAAGTAAATCAGAAAGACAAACACCCCCTGATAAGACTTATAAGTGGAATCTTAAAAACGATGCTGATGAACAAACTCACAGACTTAGAATGCAGACTGAAGCTTACCAAATTGTCTTTTTTTTTGGCTGCCTTTAGTGATACACAAAGTTTAGGAAACACCAGATAACTACACTCTCCACTCCATACCATTTGTCCCTTTAAAGTTTAGCAAAAATTAAGAGACAGAAAAGGGATGTGAGGATGGATTCCTAAAGATTTCCTGAAACGAATCCTGGTTGAAAATTTCCAGGATTTCAATACGTGCACATAAAAATCCAATCCTTTGTGGTGAATAGTCACAATCATACTAGACGGAGAGCTGTGATTAACTGCCTATGGGGGCGGAGGGAAGGGGTATGAGTAGAGATGGTTCTAGGAAGGAACTGAATTGGGTTTTGGCTCCATCCTCCTTAAAGAGGTCTTTACAACTCTGCGCTGTGCTAAGTCACTTCAGCCGTGTCCGACTCTTTGCGACCCTATGGACTGTAGCTTGCCGACCTCCCCAGCCATAGAATTCTCCAGGCAAGAATACTGCAGTGGGTTGCCATGTCCTCCTCTAGGGCATCTTCCTGACCCAGGGATCGAACCCACATCTCCTGTGTCGCCTGCATCTCCTGGATTGGCAGGTGGGTTCTTTACCACTAGTGCCACCTGGGAAGCCCTAAAATTCTTTCAGTAACTATCAGACGAGAAATTCACACCTATCCCCAAAGAGGCTATTTTTCCATTGATATCATTTTGTTTTCTTAGATGGTATCAAAGTCCTAAGAGTAACATTGTCTAAATCAGCTATCCAAAAAAAGAAGAAACCATTTAAAATCAATATTATTCATCCCATTAGATACAATCTGATAATTTTTTGGAAAGACTTAACCTCAAACGTTTCTTTTTTCTCTAAAATCTTGCCCATCTTGTCAAAGTATTAATACATTTTTCGAAGCACAAACCCTCCTAAAATGTGACCACTTAAGAAGGGAGTGGGAGTTTAGTTCTGTTTCTACTGATGACAGGAGGTAAATTTTATTTAAAAGGAGTTTTGGGATTTACCGGGGGTGACATTGACAATGTGGCACACTGGAATGAAATTATCCCAATTCTATCCAGGACACCGTCATTCTATTCATCATTTACTCAATGGCCTGCAGCAAAGGTAAATTTTGGGGGCAAGAGTGAACTAATGTGGGGACTTCCCTGGTGGTCCAGTGGTTAAGAATCTGCTTTCCACTGCAAGGGACATGGGTTCAATCCCTGCTTGAGGAACTAAGATCCCACAGCCTCAGGCAACTAAGCCTACGAACCGCAACTAGCAAGCCCTCTCACTGCAAGTAGAAAAAAGTCTGAGTGCCGCAACAAAGACCCAGTGCAGCCAGAATCATAATAATAAACTAATCTGTTTGGCCAAGAGTTAAAATTATTTTTCAACTTAAATAATTATTTTTCAACTAGTTATTATCTGTACCTAGCAAACATTTTTTGTTATTCCAATGGCAAAACAGTAACTAATGAAACAGTGTGAAATATGCACACACAGCAACATAAATATTTATATAGTCAAGTTCAATAAAAAGAATCATTTCAAGAGAATAAACTATCACTTTTGATATCATTTTGTTTTCTTAGATGGTATCAAAGTCCTAAGAGTAACATTGTCTAAATCAGCTATCCAAAAAAAGAAGAAACCATTTAAAATCAATATTATTCATCCCATTAGATACAATCTGATAATTTTTTGGAAAGACTTAACCTCAAACGTTTCTTTTTTCTCTAAAATCTTGCCCATCTTGTCAAAGTATTAATACATTTTTCGAAGCACAAACCCTCCTAAAATGTGACCACTTAAGAAGGGAGTGGGAGTTTAGTTCTGTTTCTACTGATGACAGGAGGTAAATTTTATTTAAAAGGAGTTTTGGGATTTACCGGGGGTGACATTGACAATGTGGCACACTGGAATGAAATTATCCCAATTCTATCCAGGACACCGTCATTCTATTCATCATTTACTCAATGGCCTGCAGCAAAGGTAAATTTTGGGGGCAAGAGTGAACTAATGTGGGGACTTCCCTGGTGGTCCAGTGGTTAAGAATCTGCTTTCCACTGCAAGGGACATGGGTTCAATCCCTGCTTGAGGAACTAAGATCCCACAGCCTCAGGCAACTAAGCCTACGAACCGCAACTAGCAAGCCCTCTCACTGCAAGTAGAAAAAAGTCTGAGTGCCGCAACAAAGACCCAGTGCAGCCAGAATCATAATAATAAACTAATCTGTTTGGCCAAGAGTTAAAATTATTTTTCAACTTAAATAATTATTTTTCAACTAGTTATTATCTGTACCTAGCAAACATTTTTTGTTATTCCAATGGCAAAACAGTAACTAATGAAACAGTGTGAAATATGCACACACAGCAACATAAATATTTATATAGTCAAGTTCAATAAAAAGAATCATTTCAAGAGAATAAACTATCACTGACTTCAAAAGGATGTTTCTCACTTAAAAAGAAAGTGATCACTACGGAAACACATTTTAAATTCTGAGATTATTTTATGGGGGTGGAGGTGTGCCTGTGATGGGAGTTATTACTCAGTTTGATTTCCTTTAGTACTGGGTCTTGTACTGTGAATTTGGGTCAAGTACTAGTTATCTCTTTCTTCCATTAAAATTAATGGCACTTTTTTATGTCAAAATCAGAATGGAAAGATTTCAATAGTGTTTTTCATAGAAGACAAGATTCCTGGTTGCAACCTCTCCCTTCCCTCTCCACCAAAAGAAAAAAAAAGATACTTTGATCATTATCATACTTTTAAAAATGGATCAGTAGTGATAATCTCATTATATTGAACATATTTTTTATCATTACATAAAGAAAAGATTCAGAGTATGAACAGTATTAAAAATTCATTGTAAAAATTCATGTAATTAGGATTGTGTCTCCATGGTCCAGATAAATCGATCAATCAATGTAGGCAGCTGTCTCAATAACTGAAGCTACATAAATATTTGAACTAGCTGGGGAGCCATTCGATTATGTAAATTGTCCAGTTTAGTTGTCCATAAGCATTATAAGATTAATGAGCTATTGGGCAATCACCATTTCTTCATTAACTGCATAGTTTGGAAATAAATTAAAAGACCACAGCCACCAAACCATGGAAAGTTCAAACGGGGACTAGTCCTACTTGTTAGGCACTTGCCAAGCAAGAAGCTGCAAGACGTTTCACATGCATTGTCCCACAGATTCTACCATTTTCCCTTTGGGGGGGGGCCTCTTCACAGCATGTGGAATCTTAGTTTTCTGATCAGGGATCAAACCTGGGCCCCCTGCAGTGGAAGCACAGGTCTTAACCATTGACTGCCAGGGAAGTCTCTATTTTCCCTTTTTAACAGAGTGGAAACTTGGTTTATACAGAGTCCCACAGGCAGCCCAGCTGGGACAAGGTGCAGCCTGAATTTGACTCTCAACCCACAGCTAAGCTGCTTCTTGCCATGTGGAAGGGCCACTGGATTTGGGCTGAAGCCCGAGCTGTCTTACCCAGTGGGTTATTAGATCATTATAAAACAGCTAAACCAGGTAAGTTGATGCCACCAAGAAAAATGAAAACATGTTATCTTACTATCCACATTAGTCTCTTTTAAAGCATAAATCCTAAATCTCTACATTATGCCATTGCCTGGTGAAACAATCCTATGCCATCTGTCCTAACCAACAGGAAGGGGTTCGACCACACGCATGATCGGAACCTGGTGAACAGCGGGAGCAGCGGTACAGGTGGGACGGTGTAAATGGCAAGTGTAAACAGTAGCTGAACACGGACGTGACTGATGCTGGAATCCACGCTGAGGCCTCCGAAGCTCCTTTAGACAGGGTCTTCCCATGCCTGCTGACCTCTGCCTGGATCCACAGGCCTGGTGGGCCCCTCTGGCCACCAGCCTGAGCCCACCCCCCACAACCCCAGGGGAGAACTGCTTGCAATGCACCCACAGCCGGGTGTATAGGCCAGAGTTATCTCCCAGGGACTAGAGGGAAGCAGGGGCTTCCCAGGTTGCGGTAGTGGTAAAGAACCTGCCTGTCAATACAGGAGATGTAAGACACACAGTTTCGATCCCTGGGCCAGGAAGATCCCCTGGAGGAGGAAATGGCAATCCACTCTAGTACCCTTGCTTTAGAAACTCCATGGACAGAGGAGCCTGGCAGGCTACAGTCCATAGGATCGCACGGAGGTGGACATGACTGAAGCAACTTAGCACACAGAGGTGAGCAGAGTGGATGGGAGCGGTCAGCCCCTTCTCACCTCCTTCATCTCTCAGGGTGCCTCCCTCCAAATCCACTGCTTTACCCAAGTCAACCTAGCCAACACTCTACAGGCTCTACAGGCTGTTATGGGTTGAAATGTGCCCCCAAAACATTTACATGAATGCCAGCCCCTCGGTGGGATTCCCCGGTGGCTCAGATGGTAAAGGATCCGCCTGTGATGTGAGAGACCTGGGTTCCATTCCTGGGCTGGGGAGATCCCCTGGAGGGGGAAATGGCAGCCCACTCCAGTACTCTTGCCTGGAGAATCCCCATGGGCAGTGGAGCCTGGTGGGCTATGGTCCATGGAGTCACAAAGAGTTGGACGTGACTGAGCAACTAAGCAGCTGACCCCTCAGTACCTTATAATTTAACCGTCTTTGAAATAAAGTCCCAGCGGATGTAATTAAAGATGAGATCACTGCTCGTGTGCTAAGTCGCTTCAGTCCTATCCGACTCTTTGTGACCCCCATGGACTGTTGCCCGCCAGGCTCTGTCCATGGGATTCTCCAGGCAAGAATACTGGAGTGGGTTGCCATGCCCTTCTCCAGGGGATCTTCCTGACCCAGGGATCGAACCCATATCTCTTAAGTCTCCTGAATGAGCAGGTGGGTTCTCTACCACTAGCACCACCTGGGAAGCCCACAACGAGGTCACTGCTGCTGCTGCTGCTAAGTCGCTTCAGTCGTGTCCAACTCTGTGCAACCCCATAGACGGCAGCCCACCAGGCTCCCCCGTCCCTGGGATTCTCCAGGCAAGAACACTGGAGTGGGTTGCCATTTCCTTCTCCAATGCAGGAAAGTGAAAAGTGAAAGTGAAGTCGCTCGGTCGTGTCCGACTCTTTGCGACCCCATGGACTGCAGCCCACCAGGCTCCTCCGTCCATGGGATTTTCCAGGCAAGAGTACTGGAGTGGGGTGCCATTGCCTTCTCCGGATGAGGTCACTAGAATGCTAATCCAATGACTGGCATCCTTATAAAAGCGGGGGGCGGGGGTGGGGGGGACTTGGACACAAATACACACGGGGAGAAGAGCAAGTGAAGGTCAGAGCGCTGCTGACACAAGCCTAGGAACTATCAGAGCTGAGGGTGAGGCCCAGAGCGTGGTCTTCCCTGGAGCCTTCGGAGCTGAGTCTGGCCCTGTTGACACCTTTGTTGTTGGACTTCTGGCCTCCAGGACCATGGGAAAACAATTTCTGTCGTTCTAAGCCACCCAGGTTACAGTTCTGTTACACAGTTCCAGAAAATGAATCCAGGTCACCAGGGTTACCAGCACCCAGTCCATCCTGAACGTCTGGAAAATCCTTCCCCACCACGTCACATCTGGCCCAACAGGAAGTTAAAAATAAACCACCGTAAACCGGCGGCCGACTCTGGGTAAAGGCTTACTTCCAGAGTACTGATTAACTGACGGCTCACACAGGGCTCGGCAGAGTCCCGCTGTCCAAAGGAAACCTCCGGACGGTCACAAAGCCTCAGAACAGCAGCCAGAGCCCCCACAGGAAGACCCTGAGTCTCCCGAGCTGCCAAGTCCTGCCATGCTTGAAACATCAGGAGAGGCACAGAGGAGTCTTTATGTCCAGTCACCAAACCCTGGTTCTGGGCTTCCCTCGTGGCTCAGATGGGAAAGAATCTGCCTCCAGTGCAGGAGACCCGGGTTCGATCCCTGGGTCAGGAAGATCTCCTGGAGAAGGAAATGGAAGCCCACTCCACTATTCTTGCCTGGGAAATGCCATGGACAGCTACAGTCCACGGAGTCGCAAAGAGTCAGACACGACTGAAGCAACTTAGCATCCATGCACGGTGGTCCTGTGGATACAAATCTGCTGCCAGTGCAGGGGACACAGGTTCAATGCCTGACCCGGGAAGATCCCACATTCCTCAGAGCAGCTAAACCCTGAACCTCAACCGGTGAGTCCAAGCTCTAGAGTCCGTGCTTTGCAATGAGAGAAGCCACTGCCTGCAACGACAGAGGAGCTGCCACAAATGGAGCAATTCAGCCTGCACCAGCGAAGACACGGTGCAGTCAACACATAAGAGAAATTAATTTTAAATGTATTTTTTAAGAAAGATAAGTGGAAATCTTAACCCTGAACCTCAGGCTGGGGCTTTGCTCAGAAACAGGGTCATTGCGGGTATAATTAGTTAAGACGAGATGAGGTCCTCCAGGAATAGGCAGGGTCCCTCATCCACTGTGGCTTGTGTCCTAATAGGAAGAGAAGGGACATGGGGAGAACACTGTGAAAACAGAGAGAGACGGGGTGATGTGGCTACAAACCAAGAAATACCAGAGACTGCTGCCAATCCACCAGAAGCTGGAAGAAACTGCGAGTCACTCGGTCGTGTCCAACCCCTTGCAAATCCGACCCATCGACTGCAGCCTGCCAGGCTCCTCTGTCCCTGGGATTCTCTGAGCAAAATACTGGGATGGGTAGCCATTCCTGCTCCAGGGGATCTTTCCAACCCAAAGATCGAACCCAGGTTTTCTGCACTGCAGGCAAATCCTTTACCATCTGAGCCACCGGAAGCCCAGTGAAGCTGGGAGAGGGGCAAGGAAAAGCTCCCCTCTGGGTTTCACAGGGAGACAGGCACTGCTGACAATTGCTTTCAGAGTCTTTAAGTCTCCAGAACCGTTGGACAACACATTTCTGTTGTTTGAGGCCACCCTGTTTGTGGCGCGGGCCCAGGAAAAACAAATACGAATGTGGAAACTGAAGATGTGAGTAGAGTTAGTTCATCAGGAAATCTCAGCTAGCCCTAAAGTCACTCCCTCTGTAGCAGCAAGTACGGAATCGGCATTCTCCTGGGATAGGCCTATCACAACAGCAGAAGAGGGTGAACTGACAATCACTGAAACTGCTTCCTCTGTAACACTGCACCATAAATGAGAGGAGGTTCACCAACGGCACTGCTGAAGGCTCCCACCAAACTACTGAGGCACACTGACTGGAGGCTCCGAGGATATCAAAGGCTTAGCTTTCAGACTCAGTCTCTTTGAGTATCCACAGAAAGTGCCTTCCCGCCAAACTTTGTGAACCCATTACTTTGCACATTGGTCTGACTGTAATCACCCTCCACCCCACCCCCTGCCCTGTCCCACTCCAACCCACAGCAAAGTTCAATGCTGGGCCTCTCCCAGGGGTGACCCAGAGACAGAGAGAGGGGTGGCCGACAGAGGCTGGAAGAAGAGAGAACTTGCAAAATGCATATTCCATACACTTACTTTTGCCTGGGGTGCGTGTGTGTGCTGAGTTGCCCAGTTGTGTCTGACTTTTTGTGACCCCATGGACTGCAGCTCACCAGGCTCCTCCGTCCATGGGATTGTTCAGGCAAGAAGACTGGAGTGGGTTGCCATTTCCTCCTCTAGGGGATCTTCCAGACCCAGGGATCAAACCCAAGTCTCCTGCACTGCAGGCAGATTCTTTACCATCTGAGCACCAGGGGAGCCCTGATAAAACCATGAAATACAAAGTTTGTCGTGATAGTAACGACAAACCGTAAAATGGTTCTGCCAGCTGGGGATTCATCAAGGGTCACATGCATGGATGTCAAGGCTAAGAAATACAGGACCCAGATTCGAGCTGGGGGCCCCTCAGGTGGACAGGCTTCCGTGGGAAGGCAGAAGGACAAGCAACACAGGGCACGTCTCATCCCCTAGTCTTATGAAAACACCTG
The DNA here is from genome assembly GCA_006410675.1 of Oreotragus oreotragus. Taxonomy (NCBI): domain Eukaryota; kingdom Metazoa; phylum Chordata; class Mammalia; order Artiodactyla; family Bovidae; genus Oreotragus; species Oreotragus oreotragus. The sequence continues at coordinate 154,804 of SJYX01018905.1, forward strand.
TCCTGCTGAATCAGGGCCCAACCACGAGACCTCACTCTATCGTAATTACCTCTTTAAAGTTCTTATCTTCAAAAACAGCTCCATTCTGTGGTCCGAGGGGTTAGGACTCCAACACTGGATTTGAGAAGGTGGATAGGAGTGAGAGTGGACACAATTCATCCCAGAACAATAACCCCAAGAGATGCAAGGCTTACACCTCTAAGTAAGGATGCTCGGGATGATAGCAGCTCACAACCACACCGAACACCAAACACCAGCCTACAAGCCCTTTCAGGGGCAGAGCACACTGAGCAACTCTACTGAAAAGGTCTCTGATGCCCAGGCACCAGTGAGGCATGGCCCACCCAGCTGTTTGTAATAAATCACGTTACTTTCCTAATGTTGAAATTTTCCTCTGTCACCCTGAGATGGATGAACCTCTCAGATTACACACGGAGAAATCCAACACCATCATGTTCCTTTCCCAGAAAAAAAAAAAAAAAAACAATGAAAACCAACTCTGTTTTGAGGCTCTTGACTTTCATTCTCTCCACTCGCATAGAATTGTCACTGACCCTTCATTAAATGGTCACACTATTTACCCATCCAAGGTAAGTACTGTGCCAAAAGAGCTGAGGTCCAATCAGCACTTTGGGGGACTATTTCTGCTTGAACTCCTGCAGCAGGGTCTATAGGATCCCAGTTGAACAGCTGCTGCAGTTCTTAATGCACAGGAAGTTTGAGCCCTGGGCCTCTCCATTGCCTTGAATGATGACTCAGGAGACAGAGGGGTCAGAGGTCTTGAGGCTCCACTGAAGGGCATTTCCCCCAAGATCTTAATGTTACATATGCCAGAGCATGTCTTCTGTCTCCCAGACAGTGAGTAACACAAACACAACTGAATTTATTTTTCACCCAGATGCTTCATCTTGCTTGTCTTTCTTTTATGGAGCAAAGTAACACAGTGGATGTTTCCACAGAGGAACCAGGAGTGATTCTGCAGAATTTTAATTGTGGTTCCTTAAAACCCTATAATGCTTCATCAGTCACTCACTGAGGAAATTTTCTTTTTTTAATTTTATTTATAGTTGATTTATAAGTTGTGTTAATTTCTGCTCTATAGCAAACTGATTCAGTTTATGTATATTCTTTTATATATATTCTTTTCCATGGAACTTCCCTGGTAGCTCAGACGGTAAGGAATCCACCTGCAAGGCAGGAGACCCGGGTTCCATCCCTGGGTTGGGAAGATCCCCTGGAGAAGGGAAAGGCAACCTATGCCAATATTTTTGCTTGGAGAATCCCATGAAGAAAGAGGAGCCTGGCAGGCTACAGTCCATGGGGTCCCAAAGAGTCGGACAGGACTGAGCAACTAAGCATAAGCACAATTCTTTTTCATATTCTTTTCCAGTATGTTTATCACAGCATGCTGAACATACTTCCCTGTGCTATACAGTAAAGTCTGTGGAAACATTTTCACTGTAATACCGTAAGTTCTGTATTTGTGTTCGTGGTTCAGTTCTGATCCTAGAACCCAGTTTTCCTGAGGGTTCTTGGGTCTACTCACAGTGCATTTGATGCCTTAGAGACACATACACACACACACACACACACACACACACACAAAGACGTTCACTGGAGGGGCCATTTGGGACAGAAACCCAGACCCCACTTGGCTTGCCCACCCGTGTGCCCTCGAGGCGCCAGGTGCCATGGAGCTGTAGCCACTCAAAGGGGGCGCCTTTTTCCAACTGGTCTATCAGGGGAGACACCTTTTTCTAAACAGTCTGCCCAGGGCAACATCTTTTTCTAACCAGTCTGTCTAGACATTCACGCTTTTTCTAATTTGTACAAAAGCCCATACAAGTTGCCAGCGGCTCTGCATAATCAAAGAAATCAATAAATGTTTGAATGAAAAAAATATGTGATCACCTGCAACGGCCAAGTCAAGGTAATGCTTTCTTTAAAAACTCAATCACAACCGGGAAATTTCTCCAGCCATGAGCGTTCTGACCTCACAGTACACCTAGCAAATGGCTTTAGATGAAGAGATAAATCTTTAACAAGAACATTATGAAAATGGAAAGAGTTTTCCATGAGTGTAGAGGGAATGACTCAGAAGAGGGAGAAGAAGCCATCAGCTGTTTTCTCTTTTTCCCTTCTTTATCTTCCTTTCCCTTCCCCTTGGCCTTGAATAACCTTCCCTTTAACAAAGAGATCTTAGAGTATCTTCAAAAGTTGACATTTAGTACTTTAAACTCCAAAATTAGCTTTAATTCAAGAAACATTCCTGTCCCACAGGCAACAGGAAACAATCAATATTCTATTCTCACGTCACAGAACGACTGGGGGCCAAATGTAGCTGAACAAGTAGATGAATAAAGTTGCCTTTGAAGAACGGGGGATAAGTCTGGGGGCACTGTAGGAACTGGAAAGACAGATATTTTGGCAATAATAATCCAGTAAAAAAAATTCTCAGTGCAATCCTGGACTCTCAAGAGATCTTAGATCACAATGGAAATAATGGGAACTTCTAGCAAAGGGACAGTTAACAAATATAGGTCCACATCTCCAAAACCATTCATGTAGACGAAATCAGAATCCCTAAAGGAAGAAAAATATTCTGCTGAGTGTTGAGGAAAGAGCCAGCTACCAAATCAAAAGCATGGAGCATGAAGTGGCCTGATACACTTTTCTAATCCGTACCAATCTGGTAAGTCATGGGGAAATCACCTATACAGCGACTCTTTCTTCAACTTTTCAAGAATGCTCAGTGCCAGAAAGGTGACAAGAAGGTCAAGGCAGTATGAATTCAATGGTCAGACCTTCCAAGCACTATGTCACCAATTCAAGACACGTCAAGGAACCAAATAATACTTAGAGCAGAAAGGAAAACCAGGAGGCAGAGACGCCACAAGGCAGAGAGAGAGGAAGGCGGTAGATAGAGGAATATTCCCCGGGAACCTAGGACGTGCCAGGTAGAGGCAGAGGAGGAAAGCAGAATGTTTGGAATGCAGACACTGGGCCCCAAAGGGGTGCTGCAGTCCTTCCGATCCTCAGGGAGGTGTAGGCAGCAGAGATGAGAGATGCAGCCGAAGTCTTTCTTCCTCACCTTCCCTTTATCCTTAAAATAAACTCCATCTTCCATGATGAACTGAGTGGGTGTCCATTACTAGTTATCTGAAAGAGCCTAGTTAACAGAAGGGTTGAATATAAATTTGAAAATCTAACAGAAGAAAGTTACCAACTGCCTTTCGCTCACTAATACACTGAATACATTTTCAGGCTGTGTGCTTTACACATATAGACTCGTTGTTGTTGTTGTAGAATTCCCAAGTCATGTCTGACTCTTTTGTGACCCCGTGGACTGTAGGCTGCCAAGCTCCTCTGTCCATAGGATTTCCCAGGCAAGAATGCTGGAGTGGGTTGCCATTTCCTCCTCCAGGAGATCTACCTGACCCAGGGACTGAACCTGCGTCTCATTGAACTTGTGTCTCCTGCACTGCAGGCAGATTCTTTACAGCTGAGTCACCAGGGAAGCCCACCACATATACATAAAATACACATGTATGTATATTACTATGTAATTGATATGTATTTTATATGTACACATATATATTTAATCAAATTTCCATTGAATTCTCCTGAGATATTATCATCAGTTTACAAACACAAAAATTGTAATTTTGGAGTATTTAAACACCTTGCACAAGATCACACAGATACTAGGTAGCACCAAAAAAGCCACAGGAACCCAAGGCTTTCAGTCTGTAAGCCTGAGCTTTAATACATGACTCCATTGTCATGCAGCAGGTTAGAAAATTCAGTCAAAAATCCCTACCCAACACAAAGATTTTTCTGCAGACAACAATGAAACGTTGGCAAGCTTCACTGATAATTTATAAGGTAAAACCAACAACAAATCCTCTAGTTTACTTTGGCATAAAAAATAAGAGAAAAACTGAAGAAAAAAGACTAAGTGGCTTAACTAGACAAAATATAAAATTTTTCTGTACTCCTCTCCCGAAAAAAGGAGTCATAAAGGGAATCAAAAGCCAAATGCCAATTGGGAGAAAACATCTGCAGCGTAACAGATAAAAAAAGCTATTATCTTTAATATGTAAAAAGTTTGTGCAAATCAATAAGACAAACAGGAGGATACTGGGGATAAATCATTAGTAATAGTTAATAAAAGAGGAAACACACTTTCAGTCAAATACACAAATTATGATAAACCTTACTAATTATCAAAACACACTTTTTAATGTATACATATACACACATATGCATGCGTATATATGTATACATCTGTATCACATGTAACCAGCCCAAACACCTAAACCCAGTGATTATTGCTGGGTAGTATGATTACAGATGACTTTTACTTTTTTCTTTGTGTTTCTGTTTATTTTCCACAAGGAACTGGGGGGGGTGGAGATCATATTTAAATAATCAGATTTTAAAATGATAATTTTTAAGGTATCTAAAACAGAAGTAGAGTATATAATGAAACATGTTTAGTCAAATGTGGTAGCAAATAGTAATGTAAGTGGCAATGCAAGAACAAAATATCAATCCATGGCAGTTAACAAATATTAGCCTTGGATTTATTTTGATTAACTGAAAACCTCAAATAGTCTAGAATGCACCTGTGACTGCTGCTGCTGCTAAGTCACTTCAGTCGTGTCCGACTCTGTGTGACCCCATAGACGGCAGCCCACCAGGCTCCCCCATCCCTGGGATTCTCCAGGCAAGAATACTGGAGTGGGTTGCCATTTCCTTCTCCAATGCATGAAAGAGAAAAGTGAAAGGGAAGTCGCTCAGTCTGTCCAACTGTTAGCGACCCCATGGACTGCAGCCCACCAGGCCACTTCGTCCATTGGATTTTCCAGGCAAGAGTACTGGGGTGGGGTGCCATTGCCTTCCCCACACCTGTGACTAGGCTAGCTTAAAGAATTCTAAAACATGAGCTACTTAGTCCAAAGTACTTGAAAAAATTGTTTTAGAGATACTTACAGTTAATCATAGGAAAACAGACTTATATTAGATGATTTAGAGATATTTTTAAATAAATATACCCTGTTGGAATCTGTAGAACATTATTCTAAGTCTGATTATTGGAAAGAAACTATCTGTTACGCTACGAGCTCTCAGGCACTTTAGTTTAATGGCTTCTATGATAAAAAGTTCATTCTTGATCTGGGAAAAGGCATCTCCGGGTAACAAATTGGGTGGGAGTGCCAGAGCCACAAAGCACCTTCCCTCCAAAGGGAAATTCAAGTTTCATTATGTCAAATTGGCCTTGAAATTACAACTGCCGCTCACAAATGTTAGTTTTTAATAGAATAAAATGTCATCCTGTGGGACTGACACTTTACAAACCTGAAGAAGTATTTTCAAGTTTTTTATTGGTATTGTTAAGTGTAAATGTTCAACTGAGAACTGAGTCATCGACTAGTGTCTCTAATTAAATTTTTAACCGGGAATAAAGAATGCACTTTAAAAGCTTGACTGCTACTTCAGAGCTGCAGTAATTCCAATGAAAGACCAGATAACGTGGGTGGTAACACTCACCTGTAGCCATTTGGTTTCACTGAAGTAGGGCTCAGATAATATGCTAGAATATTCGGATCCCAGACTTTACAGCCACTTTCCCTAAACCTGCATTTTCACTCGGCACTTCCTCCTCCCATTTGCCTCCAACGTCCCTTCTCAGTCCAGATGAGGACAGACCAAGAGCTTAGAAAAGTTAGTCTAGCTCCACCCATCTGCATAATAAGCAAGGCAAAGGCACTGGGTATTTTCTTTGTTTTCAATAAATAATCTGTGTTCATTCCTGAAAGGGGGTGGTCTAACAAGGAAGCTATTAGCAAATGTTCAGTGAGCCACATAAGACATGTACCTGCAGCTTCACCATTTAATTCAAAATCCTCTTACAGAATTTTCTGCCTCCAGTGCAAAGGAAAGGTACTAAAACTAAGGCTGAATGGTAACCAGAGCTACTCAATTAGCTTAAAGAATTCTAAAACATGAGCTACTTAGTCCAAAGTACTTGAAAAAATTGTTTTAGAGATACTTACAGTTAATCATAGGAAAACAGACTTATATTAGATGATTTAGAGATATTTTTAAATAAATATACCCTGTTGGAATCTGTAGAACATTATTCTAAGTCTGATTATTGGAAAGAAACTATCTGTTACGCTACGAGCTCTCAGGCACTTTAGTTTAATGGCTTCTATGATAAAAAGTTCATTCTTGATCTGGGAAAAGGCATCTCCGGGTAACAAATTGGGTGGGAGTGCCAGAGCCACAAAGCACCTTCCCTCCAAAGGGAAATTCAAGTTTCATTATGTCAAATTGGCCTTGAAATTACAACTGCCGCTCACAAATGTTAGTTTTTAATAGAATAAAATGTCATCCTGTGGGACTGACACTTTACAAACCTGAAGAAGTATTTTCAAGTTTTTTATTGGTATTGTTAAGTGTAAATGTTCAACTGAGAACTGAGTCATCGACTAGTGTCTCTAATTAAATTTTTAACCGGGAATAAAGAATGCACTTTAAAAGCTTGACTGCTACTTCAGAGCTGCAGTAATTCCAATGAAAGACCAGATAACGTGGGTGGTAACACTCACCTGTAGCCATTTGGTTTCACTGAAGTAGGGCTCAGATAATATGCTAGAATATTCGGATCCCAGACTTTACAGCCACTTTCCCTAAACCTGCATTTTCACTCGGCACTTCCTCCTCCCATTTGCCTCCAACGTCCCTTCTCAGTCCAGATGAGGACAGACCAAGAGCTTAGAAAAGTTAGTCTAGCTCCACCCATCTGCATAATAAGCAAGGCAAAGGCACTGGGTATTTTCTTTGTTTTCAATAAATAATCTGTGTTCATTCCTGAAAGGGGGTGGTCTAACAAGGAAGCTATTAGCAAATGTTCAGTGAGCCACATAAGACATGTACCTGCAGCTTCACCATTTAATTCAAAATCCTCTTACAGAATTTTCTGCCTCCAGTGCAAAGGAAAGGTACTAAAACTAAGGCTGAATGGTAACCAGAGCTACTCAAAGTGGGTACCAGTCCTCATCACTTCCTTCATTAAGAAAGTCTGCTACCAAAAAAGTTATGTGTGTTGACATTTAGTTTAGTATTATGATTTTTATTTAATGTACACATATACTGTGGAAACAGTGTCAGACTTTATTTTGGGGGGCTCCAAAATCACTGCAGATGGTGATTGCAGCCATGAAATTAAAAGACACTTACTCCTTGGAAGGAAAGTTATGACCAACCTAGATAGCATATTGAAAAGCAGAGACATTACTTTGCCAACAAAGGTCCGTCTAGTCAAGACTATGGCTTTTCCAGTGGTCATGTATGGATGTGAGAGTTGGACTATGAAGAAAGCTGAGCACTGAAGAATTGATGCTTTTGAACCGTGGTGTTGGAGAAGACTCTTGAGAGTTCCTTGGATTGCAAGGAGATCCAACCAGTCCATCCTAAAGGAGATCAGTCCTGGGTGTTCATTGGAAGGACTGATGCTGAAGCTGAAACTCAAATACTTTCGCCACCTCATGCGAAGAGTTGACTCACTGGAAAAGACCCTGCTGCTGGGAGGGATTGGGGACAGGAAGAGAAGGGGATGACAGAGGATGAGTTGGCTGGATGGCATCACCGACTCGATGGACGTGAGTTGGCGTGAACTCCGGGAGTTGGTGATGGACAGGGAGGCCTGGCATGCTGCGATTCATGGGGTCGCAAAGAGTCAGACACGACTGAGCGACTGAACTGAACCGAACTGAACACACGCACCAGGCTCAAGCTCTTCATCTCACAGTGAACTTGTAAAAGATGGCAGACCAGGACCTCTGCCCACACTCGGGAGACTTGGAGTGCGCTATGAACCTAGCATATTGGAGCTGTCAGTTCAGTTCAGCCGCTCAGTCAAGTTCAACTCTTTGCGCCCGCGTGGACTGCAGCACTCCAGACCTCCCTGTCCATCACCAACTCCCAGAGCTTGCTCAGACTCACATCCATCGAGTCAGGGATGCCATCCAACCATCTCATCCTCTGTTGTCCCCTTCCTAGGGGTGGAAAAAGCCCTCTCACTGCCCAGGACCACACATGGAGGTCATCATCCACAACAAGCAGCCCAGTTAACCCCAGGGCTTTAGGTTTTGGTTCGGTCATGGCTGGTTCATGACCTGATTGACTGCTCTTTAATACTTTTATTTGAGGGGACTTCCCTGATGGTCCAGTGCTTAAGAATTCACCTTCCAGTGCAGGGGACGTGAATTCAATCCCTGCTCAGGGAATTAACATCCCACATATGGCAGAGCAACCAAGCCCATGTGCCACAACTAGAGAGCCCACGTGCCGATACTGCTGAGCCCCAAGCCCTGGAGCCCCCATACCACAGCTACAGAGAAGCTGCAGTGAACATCCCTTATGCCACGACTAAGACCCAATGCAGTCAAGTAAGGTAATAAATATTTTAAAAATACTTTTATTTGAATACCCTTAGCAGCCTGGAGCGGGGAAGGCAATGGCACCCCACCCCAGTACTCTTGCCTGGAAAATCCAATGGACGGAGTAGCCTGGTGGGCTGCAGTCCATGGGGTCGCTAACAGTCGGACAGACTGAGCGACTTCACTTTCACTTTTCTCTTTCATGCATTGGAGAAGGAAATGGCAACCCACTCCAGTATTCTTGCCTGGAGAATCCCAGGGATGGGGGAGCCTGGTGGGCTGCCGTCTATGGGGTCACACAGAGTCGGACACGACTGAAGTGACTTGGCAGCAGCAGCAGCAGCAGCCTGGAGAATCCCAGGGACAGAGGAGCCTGTTGGACTGCCGTCTATGGGGTCGCACAGAGTTGGACACGACGCACACGACTTAGCAGCAGCAGCAGCAGCAGCAGCAGCTGCATTACAAACACTGATGAGATTTCTTCGTTTTGCCATTTCCTGAGGAGTTTCTCAAAATGCAAGACTTTGGAGGCCCTTGGGCACCCTGGACAGCTGGTCAACCTAAGGCTGCAAAATCAGGACAACAGTGCCTACTACAGAAGGCCATTGTAAGGGATAAATTCTATTCTGCAGCAAAGCATCTAGGGCATGGCCTAGCAGACAGTATGCGATCCATAAATGTTAATGATTACTATTGTTATCAGTATTAGATACATCCTTATGGTCAAAGCAGAGAGCAAGCACTCAATCCTTTCCTGAAGACTTCTGGTGATTCAGAAGGACACAAAATCCTGCTTTGTTCCAGGTAGATAAAGAATCACTGGGATTCTAAACTTTACCCCATCATCTGGAACAGAGGTAGCAAGCCTCCTCGAGGGTAGCTGCGTCTTCCGCTTCCTCTGACCCTCATGCTCCATGCCCGGAGAGCATCCGTCACTGCTGTTCACCCTCGCCACGTGCTTGCACAGAACTCTGGCGAAGAGTAACTCACGACGAAGAGAGGAGCTTCCTGGAAGAAGAGTATCTGAGCCGGACACCTTACCAGAAAGCCGTGAGACTGGATGTAAGACGACAGAAACTCAATAGGAGATTAAAATGGCAGAGCTACAACATGGCCAATTATTCGAGAAATGCAAATCAGAACCACAATGAGGTGTCACCTCACACCGGAGAGGCATTCGTTAAAAAGTCTGCAAATAAATGGTGGAGACAGTGTGGAGAAAGGGGAAGCCTCCAACACTGTTGGTGGGAATGTGAATTGGGGCAGCCACTATGGAGAACAATACAGAGGTTCCTTAAAAAACTAAAAACAGAGCTACCACAGGATCCAGCGATCCCACTCCTGGGCATACAGACAAAACTATAATTCAAAAAGATGCATGCACCCTCTTGTTCACAGAAGCGCTATTCACAATAGCCGAGACATGGCAACAACCTAAATGTGCATCAACAGATAAAAGAATAAACATGTGGCACAGGGAATTTCCTGGTGGTCCAGGGGTTAGGACTTGGGCCCTTTCACTGCCACAGCCCCAGGCTCAATCCCTGGTCAAGGAAATAAGATCTCACTAGCCACAAAGTACAACCCCCCCAAAAAAATATATATGAGATGTGATATACTCAGTGGAATACTACTCAGCCATAAAAAAGTAATAAAATAATGCCATCTGCAGCAACATTGAAACAAATAGAGATTATCATACCACCATGTGATACCATGTATATGGGGAATATTTATATATGATATGTGATATGCCAAATCTAAAGTACAATACAAATGAACCAATCCATGAAACAGATGAATCACAGACACAGAGAACAGACCAGTGGCTGCCAAGGGGAGGAGGGGAGGGGAGGGATGGAGCGGGAGGTCGGGGTCAGCAGATGTAAAAATGGATATATATAGAATGGATATATATGTATCTTTTATATAGAGAATGGATAAACAACAAGGTCCTACTGTACAGCACAGGGAACTATCTTCAATACCCTATGATAACCCATAATTTAAAAGAAGATAAAAAAAGAACGCATATATATGAAAAGTATATATATATGAAAGTGACAAGTGAGAGTGAAGTCGCTCAGTCATATCCAACTCTTTGCAACCCCATGGACCGTAGCCTGTCAGGTTCCTCCATCCATGGGATTTTCCAGGCAAGAATACTAGAGTGGGGTGCCATTTCCCTCGCCAAGGGATCTTCCTGACCCAGGGATCAAACCTGGGTCTCCAGCACTGCAGGCAGATGCTTTACCATCTGCACTACCCTGGAATCATATATATATATATACACATACATATATATATATGCCAAACACTCTGTTGTACAGCAAAAATTAACACAACACTGTAAATCAACTATACTTCATTTTTTTTTTAATGACAGAAAAACTCAAGGAAAGGGATGAGAACAAATCAAATGGTTCAGAGAACAGGCAAGAGAAGTAAGCAGGTTTGTTAAATGTTTTGGCAGCAAGCTGGCCAAGAGACTGATAAACTTATAAAAAAAAAAAATGTGTAGTCAAAGAAACAGAATCCAAAGCTCCATATATCTCCATGGGAGACATCCAAAGAAATGTATGTTTGCAAATAGCAGCGTCGTCCATCTGTTGTGGTGTCAGCACATTTTCTCAGCAGAGAGCTGAGGGTCCTTTAACATTCCTATGACACTGCAGAATATTTTTCTGCCTCTGGCAGGTCCCTCTAATGCCTAGGTGGCTTCCTTAATGAGTCCCCGAAGAAGGCACAGCTGTTCTGGGTCTAGAATGTTTCCCAAAGGGCGCTAGCTGGACCACCTGCCCCATCTACCCACCGCTCACATAGGCACAACCAGGAAAGGCAAGCGAGTGAGATAGACAGGGCTTTCAAACCATTCCTGGCCAACTAGAACACCACTGTCATCCAGAAGGTCGTCCCCACATCCTGGGGAGATCAAAGCATTCTTCGATCCATTCAGAAAACCTTCACTGAGCATCCTTTCTCTACCAGGTACTGTTCTGGCCACCAGGCACACAGCTGTGCCCCCTTCCTCTTGGGGCTCCCAGTCTAGTGGGGAGACAAATAATAAACACATGAACCCATAAATATATACCACGGGGTCGGGTGATGTCATGAGTTGGAAGGAGTCTGCCCCCAATTCATCAGTGTTGTCCTGTCTTAGTCTGTTCAGGCTGCTACAACACGTACCAGAGGCTAGATGGCTTATAAATAGCAGAAATTTATTTCTCCCAATTCTGAAGGCTGGGAAGTCCAAGATCCAGGCTTAGATTTGGTGTCTGGTCAGAGTTCTCTCCCTGGTTCATCGACTGGCACCTACTTACTGTGTCTTCACATGGCAGAAAGGGCAAAAGAGCTTTCTGGGGTCTCTTTTTTTCTTTTTAAGTGTGTGTGTTTGGAGTATAATTGCTTTACAGCGTTCTGTTAGTTTCTGCTGTACAATGAGGTAAACCAGCTATCTGTATACATATATCCCTTCCCTCCTGGGCCTCCCATCTCACCCATCTAGGTCATCATAGGGCACTGAGCTGAGTTCCCCATGCTACTGGGCTCTCCTCTTTAAGACCACGAATCCCACTCACGAGGGCTCTGCTTTCATGCCTGATCACCTCCCAAAGGCCCCACCTCCTAATACCATCACCTCAGGGATGAGGTTTTAACCTATGAACTCTGAGGGGACACATTCAGACTAACCCCCAGGACCTGAGAACATGACCTTAACGATGATCTTGCCAGAGGTCATCACGGGAGGTTATCAGGACGGACCCTGATCCAATATGACTGACATCCTCGGAGAAAGGGGAAATGCAAACGACACACACAGAGGGCAACGACGTGAAAGGACACAGTGGGAAGACAGCCGTCCACAGACCAAGGAGAGGGGCCCGGAGCAGACCCAGCCCTGACCTGGGCTCTGGCCTCCAGAACCGTGCAGCAATAAGTCAGCAGAGTGTGTGGTACTTAGTCACAGCGGCTCTGGCAAACTAACACAGGTGATGGGACGCACTTTGAGGAAAGACAGAGCAAGGTGAGGGGGCAGACAGCAACAGGGGACCGGGACAATACAGAGGGTCATCAGAGTGAGCCCACGCTGACCCCCGGGATCCCAAATAGGCCTGGTTGTTCACTCCACCAGGACCAGCCCTCAAAGGGCTTCCTGGGTGGACAAAACAGCCCCGAAGGGCCCCAGGCGTATTTTCACACCTGTGTTTACACCTGGCTCAGTGCATTTTATGTCCAAGTTAAACAACAGCTTTTGCTCCTTAAAAGGGTTTCACTTCTCCCAGTGCTCCCTCTTCTTCTTTCTTCTCATCCTCCCACCACACACTCTATCCATCCTCTCTCCCAGGAAGGAATAACAGGACACAATTCAGAGCTGCCCAAGCAACAGTCGAGCTCTCCCAAAGATCCGTCGACACTCCGTCACATCCTTTCCCTGGGACCCAGGCATGGCAGGGCCAGGAAGGGAGAGATCAGGCATGTCAAGCCAAGGTCATAGTCTCAACCATACACCTGCCTCCCCCAAGTGTGACCTGCAACTCAAACTCAATCAGCACAGGTGCTAACACACCACAGTGACCCAAATCCTCATCCCAACACACAGACCTCCATTCAGACAGCACTGCTGACAGGGAGGAGCAACAAAGCAGTAGCTCTTAACATTTTGGGGCTAAATAATTCCTTTTAGAATCTGATGAAGTTATGGATCCCCATCCCAGAAATATACATATACAATTTATAAGGATCCACAGAACTTCAAAGATAGAAGGCAGGAGGAGAAGGGGGTGAGAGAGGATGAGGTGGTTGCATGGCATCAGCGACTCAATGGACATGAGTTTCAGTAAGCTCCGGGTGTTGGCGATGGACAGGGAGGCCTGGCGTGCTGCAGTCCATGGGGTCGCAAAGACCGAGCGACTGAGCTGAACTGAACAGAACCTCAAAGCTCTGCTATGGTCCCTTGCTAGTTAATGGAACTAACAAGAAACAAAGACAAAGAGGAAACAGGGAGCAAGCAAGATGGGTCAGGCTTCAAAATACATCAAAAAGAGGATTCAAAATACATGAAAGAGGACCGATTGCCTTAATACATAGAAGTGCTTATACATCAGGAAGAGAAAGACCAACAACCCAAGGGAAAATGGTGAATGGTCACGAACAACGAACAGAAATGAAATGCAAATTGTTGTTGGACAAATGAAATACGTTCAACTCACAAATATGATAAAGTACACATAACACAAGATATTAAGTTTAGCCAACTAGACTGGCAAAGATCAAAAAGTCTGACAGTATCTTATACTGATAAAAATCTGGAAAGATGTCCCCACACCAGGTTGATGAGAGTATAAACTAGGACAACGTCCTTGGCAGGCGATTTGGCGAGACTCATCAACAGTTTAAACATCATACCCTTGGGAATTCCATGGCAGTCCAGTCCAGTGGTTAGGTCTCAGTTGGCACTGTCATTACCAGGGCCAGGGTTTGACCCCTGGTCGGGGAACTAAAATCCTGAAAGCCACAGAGTGTGGCCAAAATAAAAAAGAAAATCAGACGTACCCTTTCACCTAGAACTAGGAAATTAAACCTCAGATATACTTGAACATTTACAAGACGATACATAGGCACGGATATGTACTACAGCACNATTACCAGGGCCAGGGTTTGACCCCTGGTCGGGGAACTAAAATCCTGAAAGCCACAGAGTGTGGCCAAAATAAAAAAGAAAATCAGACGTACCCTTTCACCTAGAACTAGGAAATTAAACCTCAGATATACTTGAACATTTACAAGACGATACATAGGCACGGATATGTACTACAGCACAATTTGGGAATACAGCAAGTCCCCCATACACGAACCTTCAAGCTGTGAACTCTCAAAGATGCAACTGGGCAATCCCACGTCCAGTCCCGGAAGGAAGTTCACGCGTCTGGTGTACCTTGTCACGTGCGTGCATTCTCTACAAATGGTTGTGCTTTTGTGTACTTCACTGTACAGCGCTGTATAGAGTCCAGTCGCTCAGTATCTTTATTTCAAGCTCAGAGCCTCTGCCATCAACAGGAGTGACAGTGCAGATTGCCCTTCATCTCCTATTGCTAATGATCCTTCAGCTCCACCATCTCCCAGCTCCAGTCAGCAACACTTCTTGCCTGTTCACTCGACACCGACCCCTGCATGTCAGCTGTTGTACTGTGGTACACTTTTCAAGGTACTGTACCGTAAGACTAAAAAGGTTTTCTTTACTTTTGTGTTTGTTTTTATGTATTCTTTGTGTGAAAAGTATTATAAACCTATTACGGCACAGTACTATGTAACTGATTGCACTAGTTGGGTACCTAGGCTAACTTTGTTGGATTTCCGAACAAACTGGACTTACTCTCAGAATGTGCTCTCAGAACAGAACTCAACTCATATGTAGGGGATTTTACTGTAACAAAAAAAAAATCGTATGCAACCTAAACGCCCATTCTGTAATTGTGCTTAATTCTTTAACTAATGTCCATTGACTTACTCATCAAGGAATGGCTAAATAAATATGGTACCTCCATGTACTGAATGGGCTTCCATGGGGGCACAGCGGTAAAGAATCCTTCTGCCAATGCAGGAGATGCAGTTTTGACCCCTGATCTGGGAAGATCCCCTGGGGAAGGAAATGGCTACCCACTCCAGTATTCTTGCCTGGAAAAACCCATGGAGAGAGGAGCCTGGCGGGCTATTGTCCATGGGGTTGAAAAAAATCGGACATGACTTAGCAACCAGACAACAACAGCATGTACTAAGTACCATGCAGTAATTAAAAAGAATCAGACAATTCTTTAGTAACTTTGGGGAAGGGATGTTCAAGACATACTGCTAAGTGAAAAAAGCAAGACACTGAACAGCATGCATGGTGCAAAAATATCTGTTCCTGTATCTATCCGTTTACAAATGTATGCGTATAGAATATCAAATGTATGCACACTTGGATGCAGACGGAGTATGTGTGGAAGGAGACACAGGAAGCCAGAAGCGGGGTTGCCCCTGGGAAGAGGAACCCAACAAACACCAAGGCACCCAGATGGAGGCAGAATTACCTCTCACTGCACCCCCTCTGGAAACCTTCCCATTTAAGACCACGTGTCTGTATCACCCATTCCAGACTTTAACCAAATGGCTCTCAAAATATAAACACACACGTGATTAAAAACCAAAAAAGGATTCAGTAAGTAGAAACTGCATAGCTAGGGAGGGCGGAAAAGGCAATGGCACCCCACGCCAGTACTCTTGCCTGGAAAACCCCGTGGTGAGAGGAACCCAACAAACACAAGGCACCCAGGTGGAGGCAGAATTACCTCTCACTGCACCCCCTCTGGAAACCTTTCCATTTAAGACCACATGTCTGTATCACCCATTCCAGACTTTAACCAAATGGCTCTCAAAACATAAACACACACAAGTGATTAAAAACCAAAAAAGGATTCAGTAAGTAGAAACCGCATAGCTAGGGAGGGCGGAAAAGGCAATGGCACCCCACGCCAGTACTCTTGCCTGGAAAACCCCGTGGACGGAGGAGCCTGGTGGGCTGCAGTCCATAGGGTCGCTAAGAGTCGGACACGACTGAGCGACTTCACTTTCACTTTTCACTTTCATGCAATGGAGAAGGAAATGGCAACCCACTCCAGTGTTCGTCCCTGGAGAATCCCAGGAATGGGGGAGCCTGGTGGGCTGCCGTCTATGGGGTCGCACAGGGTGGGACACAACTAAAGTGACTTAGCAGCAGCAGCTAGGGAGGGCAGAGCCAGTTCAGTGGAGGTGGTAACAGGATGTTAGGAGATGGCGCTCACCTAGCAACCCTTCTGTCACCCAAATGTCTCAAACCAGGACTCAGAGAACTATCCAGTTTCCCACAACTCAAGAGTGATTGAAAAGGAGGGTCTCTCCCACTGTGTCTTGATTAGACCCACTTGTCAACAAGTTAGCCCAACTCTGTGGCCATGACATCCTCAAGGGAAAATACATAGAACTGTATCTCAAAAGCACCCACAAACCCAACAGAGAGCCCTGGGCATCCTAGTGAAAAGAAACATGATGCCAGAATACTCCCACGATGATGCTCGGTGTTGGGAACTAGCCTCTGCGGCTGCTCCCTCATTCCAGAGGGGCATAGCACCACACTAGGTGGGCAAGGTGGGGCAGGGAGCACCCCCCACTCCCTTTATGGAACCGGCCTGGATTCAGATCAAAACCCTGAACTCTGGCCCGTCTCCCGCAGGAAGCCGTGGACACCTGGCCCCGCTGCCGGGCTTCCCCTTCTGGGCCAAGAACTTCCTCCGCAGCTGCTGAGCTCTGCTGCGAGCTGGCCCCAGGAACTGCCCTCAGCCAGTGTCCAAGGCCACACCCCTCTCCAGGGCTGCTCTCAGCCAATGATCCTCCAGGGCCGCTCTCAGCCAATGAGCCTCCAGGGCCCACGGGTATAAAGCCCCCATCCCCTCCCCCTAACCCGGACCCCTCCCTAGATATAAAGACATAAAGCCCCCAGCTTGGACGTCTCAGCTCCTGGAGCACAGCATGGAGTGGGTGGAGGACTTCAGCTGGGTCTGCATCAGGGTCCAAGGCTGCCTGACTTCTCCCCTCGCCCCTCCTCCTCTGACGGTGCTGATATACACCGAGCATACACCCCAAGACCTTCCTTCCCAAGGTCTGCTTCCCAGGAAGTCACCTACAATCCAGTCCTCATCATCTAAGAAGCTACTGTGGGTTGAACTGTGCCCCACAGAGAGATGCATAGGTCCCACCCTTGGCACCTGTGAATATGGCCTTATGAGAAATGGGATCTCTGCAGATGCCATCAAGGCGAGCTCCTACTAGTTTAGGGTCGACCCTAAATCCAGTTGGGCTGGTTTCCCTTGTGGCTCAGATAGTAAAGAATCTGCCTGTGGTGCAGTCCATGGGGTCGCAAAGAGCTGGACACAACTGAGTGACTGAACTGAACTGCAATGCCGAAGACCTGGGTTCAACCCCTAGGTCCAGAAGATGCCCTGGAGAAGAAAATGGCTCCCCGCTCCAGTATTCTTGTCTGGAGAATCCCATGGACAGAGGAGCCTGGCAGGGGCTTGCAAAGAGTCGGACGCAACTGAGCGACTGACACTTTCACTGCTTTTCTAAATCCCATGGCTGGTGTCCTTATAAGGAGAGGGAGGCTTGGAGGCAGGGAAGACTCACAGGGGATAGAAGGACCTGTGAGGACAAAGGCAGACACTGGGCTGCTGCAGCCACAAGCCCAGGCGTGCCAGGGGTGGTTGGCGAGCACCAGAAGCTCCCCTAAAGCTTTCAGAGGTTCACCCACACCTTGATTTTGGACTCTGCGCTTCCAGAAGTCTAAGAAAATAAAATTTTGTTGTTTTACGTCCTCCAGTTTGTGGTCATTTTTTTAAAGAAACTTCTTATTTTGTATTGCAAAAGGAGACGGGGGTGGCAGAGTTGGACATGACTTAGCAACTGAACAACGGTAGCCAGCTAAGCTATCAACGTCGTGATAGCTTCAGGTGCACAGCAGTCACGCAGCCACATATGCACATCTATCCATTCTCCCCCAAACCCCCCTCGCCTTGTGGTCATTTATTAGGGCTTCCAAAGCAGAAGACACAGGAGACGTGGGTTAGGTCCCTGGATCAGGAAGATCCCCTGGAGGAGGGCACGGCAACCCACCCCAGTATTCATCTCGGGAGAATCCCACGGACAGAGAAGCCTGGTGGGCTACAGTCCACAGTGTCGCAAAGAGTTGGGACAGGACTCAAAGGACTTAGCATGCGCACACCCTGACAATAGAGAAGAGAAGGTCAGAGGAAAAAAATCCACCCAAGGCAACCTCCTCGTGGTCAACGCAGGTAAGGATACCAGAGAGGTGGTTTTTATTTGCTCAGGGTCACTTCAAGCATCTAATGAGAAAATGCATGGAAGACCCTGGATACGCCACAAAGCACTCTACCGCTGAGCAGGCATTCAAGAGAAAGGAGGGGCGACAGCTCTCTCCACCTTTGTAGAAGCCTCCGCCTCCTTGGGTACCATTCAGGCCCCGTGGCTCACCTCTCTCCTGCCGGTCATCCTACCAGCCAGCAGCACTGCATCAGAGAACGTGAAATCCAATTCAGACCAGCACTTGAAAGCTGCCAGGGCCCGGGCGGAGTGGGGAAAGCGGTTTCACCAGTTTGCTAAAAATAAGGCTCAGGGATTATCTATAGGTTTCAATTAGCCACGAGAGCAAGCTGGTTGCTCGGTTACCATGAATAATCAAGATGGGGTCTATAGCCCGAGATAAATGATGCTGCGTGCCCAGCCCACCTTTACACAGAGGACACCCAGCCTGCCCCCTCTCAGGGCAGACAAAGGGGGCCACTCTCCACACCTCCCGGGAGGAGAACCCCGGGCAGGGATGGCCGCCACGTGGCCCTGGAACAGCCTCCAGTGTGCACACCGCTGTAGTTGAACCCAGCCTGTAGCAATGACTCCACACACCCGCAGAGAAAATTTCAGGCTGTGCTCCCCTTCACGGGCACGGTTCAGCACTGTTGTGCGGACTCAAAGCGCCCTTTGAAGTCCTTGGGACTTGAGGATCAATGAACACTGAGAAGCGAGCCCTACGTGCCAATTTCCATCATTCACAGGGACTTCAAAAAGATGAGGCAGGGCAGGAAGTTCAAAAAAGACTGTGCCTGCGAACTGCAGCATGCAATCTCCGAAATTATAGGCACAGCCTTGTCACATGCAACTCTTGGAGCAGGTGCTGTTGGCCCGATGCCTCTCACTTGCCAAGAAATCCCTGGTGACGGTTAATAGGAATATCCAGTTCCCTAAGCATTTCTTGTGCCTCAGCGCTATTACCCCTAAATGTCTAGCACTTAAAAAAAAAA
>SJYX01018906.1:0-13163 GCA_006410675.1 Oreotragus oreotragus
CCCTTGGACTGCAAGGAGATCCAACCAGTCCATTCTGAAGGAGATCACCCCTGGGATTTCTTTGGAAGGACTGATGCTAAAGCTGAAACTCCAGTTCTTTGGCCACCTCATGTGAAGAGCTGACTCATTGGAAGAGACTCTGATGCTGGGAGAGACTGGGGGCAGGAGGAGAAGGGAACAACCGAGGATGAGATGGCTGGATGGCATCATGGACTCGATGGACGTGAGTCTGAGTGAACTCCGGGAGATGGTGATGGACAGGGAGGCCTGGCATGCTGCGATTCATGGGGTCGCAAAGAGTCGGACACGACTGAGTGACTGAACTGAACTGAACTTGGTCCCTGGGTCAGGAAGATCCCCTGGATGAGGGCATGGCAACCCACGTATTCTTGCCTGGCGAATCCCATGCACCGAAGAATCTGGCTGGCTGCAGTCTACATGGTTTCAAAGGCTTGGACAAGACTGAAACAACTTAGCATGCACAGACACCAGCAAGAATCTGAAGATGGGTCAAAAGCCAATATTAAGACAGAAAGTAAAACACGATTACAGTGCCTTTAATATAATCTTATAGACATGAGATTATGAAGAACATTATTTTTAAATAGAGATTTATAAATTATTTTAACACATACATGAGTTTTCTGTAAAATTTTGGTAAAAATAGGGATAGGAAAAAATGAGATGAAGAAAGATAAACAAAGAAATAAGGTAATATATAAGAATTCTACTTGAGAACAAACCTATATTCTGATTCTGAAAGTTACGGTCTAATTAATTTTGTCAACCTTAGGTCAAATGTAAAAACAATTAAAAATGGAACATACTAAGGTAGATTAATCACTTATTTTTGAGGGATAAATTCAAAACTAATATTAGAATCTTATAGTATAAATTTCAAGGTTTATTTTAAAGTTAATTATAAAGTGTTTTGAATATATACCTCAAATCCCCCCACCCACAACACAGAGAGACTGCAAAAAATCTACTTTTACCAATGCCCTATGTGTCCATATACACAATGAACATTTTTCATTCTTGAGTCTATATGATGTTTTAAAGCATTTGCCACTCTTAAAATTTCT
The DNA here is from genome assembly GCA_006410675.1 of Oreotragus oreotragus. Lineage (NCBI taxonomy): Eukaryota > Metazoa > Chordata > Mammalia > Artiodactyla > Bovidae > Oreotragus > Oreotragus oreotragus. The sequence goes on from SJYX01018906.1 coordinate 1,086, forward strand.
TCCTTATTGATATGCTTTCTTCTCTTAGTTTGCATGTTTGTTCATTGTCCTGATGTTATTACTTCCCTAATCGTTCCCTCTCATTCATGTTTCCTGGACTATTGCCACCTTATAGGTCTCCCATTCTCCTTTCAATCCATAGCATTTATCTTGGGACCTTGAGTCAAAATCTCTCACGTATAGTAGGATACCTCAACAGACCCTCAAACATATTTAAAATCTGCCAAACCTGGGTGTTTTCTAGCATCGCCTAACTCAGTGAACAGCCTCATCACCCCAAAATTTCCTTCAGCATCTATTTCTTATAAATCCTGCCTATTTAGTTCATTGGGCACTAATAATTTGTGTCTTTTTTTTTCCAAATTTGTCAATTTTTCTCATCTCCACCTTCACTCACAAAATATCTTTCCTGGAACATTTCAATAGCTTTCCGACTGGCTTTGTTGCTTCCACTCTGATCACTGTTAATCTGTTCTCCCCATAGTGGTCCCCAACCTTTTTGGCACCAGGGTCTGGTTTCATGGAAGATAATTTTTCCATGGACCAAGGATAGGGGATTATTTTGAGATGATTGAAGCACATTACATTTATTGTGTACTTCCACCTCAGATCATCAGGCATTTCCTGGTGGTTGGGGGCTACACAGCAACCAGAATGACTGTTCCAATACTAAAAATCCCTTTATTCCATTTGTCTGCTTAAAATCTTTTAGTAACTCCCTGTTACATGTAGTACAATAGCATAGTGCAACGAACAACTTTTCAGTAGGTCCTATAAGCCATGCATAAGCTGTCTTTTTGCCCTCCTCTTTTTCTGATGTCCTGAACAAGCCAGCCGGGTATTGACAGAGGCAACTTACAGAACTTATCTCCAAAACTTGGTCTGGCCGATCTTAGCCATGCAAATACAGATACACATGTGGATAGCTCCTAGAGCTCAAAATTGCATGTGAACTTCAGATTTCAAAATTTTGGTATGTAACTCAAATGGTTTTAAAACATTCTATAAAATTAACCTATAGTATCTATGGCAGGATTTGAGTCAGAGGCCGTGAGGTGGCAACCTCTGTCTTGCAGAGGCTGCTAGTTCCATCAGAATACATTTATTGTTACATGTTACCTAAGGGTTTTTCAGACTCCAAATTTCTTAAATTTCTTCATGTATGATTATAAATATTAATGCCACATTGGAAAGATTTCTGAATTTGATGTTCTACTTTTATTTTGCAGTAATTTCCATCATGACTAAGTTAACAGATGATCAAAAATTAAGAACTAATGCAGAGATAAGGAGACACAGATGGTGGATAAATGAAATAATTTATGTACAATTTCAACTTTAACAATTTAAAAACAGGTGTTTCCAGAGAATAAAACACAACAGAGACCCAAGGTGGGAGGCAGAAAACCTGGAATGCAATAATGCTAAAAATTAACTTTGTCTAAAAGCTTCCCCAAATTAAAAGCAAATTATTAGCATGAGAGAAATAGCTCAGAGGGAATATTGCAGAATAAAGCAGGGGCAAGTACTCTCACCTGAATAAATTTGATTAATTTCCTGTTTTAGCTCTATATAATTCTTCATGGCAATTGAAGTTATTTTAGAAAGAATTTTAAAGTCAGTACTAAAATAATCAAGACTAAAGAGATGGTAATTGTCAAAAAAAAAGTAAATGCTATCACAATTCTTAAATTCAAAGTAAAGTCAATAAAATAAAGCTTTATATAAAATAACAATATTCCCAACTAGAAATATCACGTGAAAGTGGGAGCAGCTTAAAGTTTTGTTTGGAGCCTTCTCTCTTTAGAATTATATTGATAGTTAAGTAAACTTTTAAATATAGAATCTGAGTCCCATATGGATAGGTATCTTGCCTATAGTAGGAGCTCAATAAATTTTTTAGGACAAATTCCCCTAATTAAGAGACAAGTGAATTCCTTGCCATCCAAGAGTAAGAGATTTCTAATAAGAAATTTTTCCTGAATCATGTCACCTAATATCTCCTCTTGGATCTTCCTGGAACAATGATCTGTTTGGTCCCTAATTGAATCTCTCATAGACCTGCTGTTTTCTCCTGTCAACACACAAGCTTTTTTTATTTTTTTAAAATCTTAATCCACATTTTACTTCACCCCAAATTTTCATCCTCACCTTGCTTATTTAGTTTGTAGAATCAACTTATCTTCCAGTTTTCCTTTAGAAACAAACTCCTAAAAAGAGGACTTTATGCTTTAATACCATAATAGTGAGAGATAATTGTGTATTTTGTAACAATATAGAAGCTTTTGTTGGTATAAGAACCAGTTAAATGGTGAAGTTTTATATTCAAAATTAAAAGTTTAAACCATCATCTCTTTCCTACTCCATGTTTTAAATTTTCTTCCTCTAAGATATTTTGCTGAGTAAGAGCTAACATTTGTGAAGCTCTGTGCTGAATATTTTATATGTATTATCTAATTTTATTATGCCATAATTATTTGGAAATATTATATTAAGATATATGAGGTTAGAGTCAAACTTTCAGACAAAATTAGGGGAAGTACAAGTTGGCAACCATGAATTCAGAATCCAAAATTCATTGCCTGCTAGAACAAGCCTGCCAGAAAGCAGCAGTTAAAAGAACTGATTGCCAAATATTTTTTCAGACTCTTCATCTACATCATTACATTCAGAATATACACCATAATTTTAGTAATATAGCTATCAAAAGTCAATTTTTTGTAAGTTGGTATCTAATTCCTTTAGGGTTCTGAGATAAACACACACACATGCACGCACGCACACACACACGTTCCCAGATGTGAAAACACGTTCTTTTTTCACCTGACAAACCTTATTGCTTTTGTTGTTGATGTTGTTGTTCAGTTGTGAAGCCATGTCTGACCCTTTGCCATCCCATAGACTGTAGCCCACCAGGCTCCCCTGTCCATGGGATTTTCCAGGCAAGAATACTGGAGTGGTTTGCCATTTCCTTGACCAGAGGATCTTCCTGACCCAGGGATCAAACACACATTTCCAGCCTGCATCTCCTCCATTGCTGGCAGATTCTTCACCTCTGAGCCACCAGGGAAACCCATTGTTTGCTAATTAATTTTTATTGAAGTATAGTTGATTTACAATATTGTGTTAGATTTAGATGTATAGAACAGTGTTGTGTTATATATATTTCAGGTTCTTTTCCAATGTAGGTTATTATAGAATACTGGTATAGTTCCCTGTACTATATAGTAGATCCGTGTTGTTTGTCTCTTTTGTATATAGTAGGAAAGGAGAGGGAATGATAAATTAAGAATTTAAGAGTAACATATACACCTTATTGTGGATTAAACCTCAATTCAAGCATTGCCCCTTCTCTCGCTTTACCTGACTCCCATAGATATTCTGTCTCTTCTCTTGTGATCCCATAACATTTTGTCTTATGATACTTTTCACCATCCACTATAATTTCTCGTTTTATTGGTCTGTATTGCAAAGAATGTTAGTTCACTGAAGTTATCATTCATCTATGTATCCTCCAGGTTTAGCATAGTATCTAACTCTTGGTAAATGCTCAAACTCAGAAGAGGAGGAAGTGTAGGTGGAAAGAACATGAAAAGGAAGACAAGGAGAATAGAGTATACAGCCAAGTTCTGAAAAAGAAGAATATAATTATATTTGGAAGTGACAGAGATTAGGTACTTAAGGTAAGAAAGACTAGAAAAGATGAGGAGCAGAAAGGAAAGCTAATTGAAGCTTTGAGCTCCTTGAAGACAACAAATGTGTTTTCCCGGAATTTCAAATGGCTAATAAGTAATAGCATACATATTTCTGAAGCTCTGTGATATGAAATAGTAAATAAATAATAATTAGGAACTATTAACATGAAGAAAAATATCTTGAAGTGGGAACTAATGATAGAGCCAAGCTCTTTTATATGCTCAAATTATATACTAAAGTTTAAAGCACAATAGCAGGAAATCAAGCGCTTGTATCATGAATGTATATTCAGCATTTAATTTGCTAATTAATTATGCTTCCTTTCCAGCAGTAATTAAGATGTGTATTCTTAATTTTGTGTACAATGATCATGTGTATCTGAAAATGTAGGCAGTAATCTTCATTCTTATCATTATTACAGTCACATCTAATATCCTTGCTTGAACACTGTCACTATAAAAGGAAAGCCTTATCTATCATCTCTTTCTAGTCTTTCTCATCTGCTTCATCTAATTAATAAATCTATAAGTGAAACTTTAACAGGTATTTCACTATGTATGTATCCTTCTATCTTGTGATCTCAACTTGTTATACAGTAATCTGCCATTGGCTTTAATTTCCATTATTTTCAATGTTATATATTCATTATAAATGCAGCTGTGAAATCAATTTTCTCTTTCCTAAGTTCATGTTATTTTAGTTACTTAAAGAACAATTTCCTGCACACAAGAGAATTGAGATGAAACTGTTATTTTTTGCATTTTTAAATTTCTGTTAAATGGCTCCCTTATATCTAGTTAACAATCTGTGTCTGAACTTTTAGAGGATAACTTCAACCTTTCAGTGAGAACTGCCCTTCCATCTGGGCCTTGTTCCATTTTTAAATCTAAGGCATTTTCTTATTTGGCTGCCTATTGATGAAATGTTCTACAGCTTAAAGTTCAAACATGTAAGCTATTTAATTACTTTAAGATCCAAGATGAAGCATCAATTTTCAACATGTATGGTGTGTTTATGTTAGTCTGCAAACTGAAGAGAGTCCATCTTTTCCTCAGATGTTGATTTTCTATAATAATGAGATATGTGGAGGGCCGGGCACATAAAAGATGCACAAAATAGAGAATAAATGAAGTGATGGTAATGTCGAGACAGTTTCTACAGTTTTAATATAATTTATAGTATATTCTGAAAAAGTTTATTGATTTTTTCACTGTTATAGTAAGAATTAGCCACAAACACGGCTTAACCAATTCAGCTTTATTATCTTATAGTTTTGTAGGTAAGAAGTCCAACATTTGTCTGACTTGGCAAAAATCAGATCAGGTTGCATGGTTGCATTCTTTTCTGGGTTTTAAGAAATAATCTGTTTTCCTTTTTTTGCTAGCTTCCAGAGATCATGCACATTCCTGTTCATGCCCCTTTCCTTTTCTTCCAATCCAGCAGTAATGGATGGAGTTTTAATCATGTTGCCTTCTCTCTGATTCTCTTTGGTTGGAAAGATTCTTTGCTTTTAAAAATCCATGTTACTGTATTTGATAACCAATAGGAACCACTGTATAGCATAAGGAACTCTACTTAATTTTGGAAGTCTGGATGGAAGGGGAATTTGAGGGGAGAATGGATCCATGTATATCTAAGGCTGAGTCCTTTTGCTGGCCACCTGAAACTATCAAAACTGCTCATTTGTTCAGCTATACTCAAAATGAAATTAAAAGTTTTTAAAAAGATTTTAAAAATTCATGTTACAATATTGTGCCAACTTGGATAAGCCAAGCTAATCTTCCTATATTGTCTTTAACCATAAGTTCAGTTCAGTTCAGTTCAGTCGCTCAGTCGTGTCCGATTCTTTGCGACCCCATGAATTGCCTCCAGGCCTCCTTGTCCATCACCAACTCACGGAGTTCACTCAGACTCACGTCCATCCAGTGCGTGGTGCCATCCAGCCATCTCATCCTCGGTCGTCCCCTTCTCCTCCTGCCCCCAATCCCTCCCAGCATCAAATCTGCAAAGTCTCATTTAACANTCCTTGTCCATCACCAACTCACGGAGTTCACTCAGACTCACGTCCATCCAGTGCGTGGTGCCATCCAGCCATCTCATCCTCGGTCGTCCCCTTCTCCTCCTGCCCCCAATCCCTCCCAGCATCAAATCTGCAAAGTCTCATTTAACATATTCCCAGATTGCATGGACTAAGAGGTAGCCATCTTGGTGGGGGCAGGGAGATCATTCTGCCTACTATACCCTTAAATACATGTATCTATAAACATCTCTTATGTATCTACCGAATACATTGGCAATGTGAGCTGGAGTAATTCAGATGCTCAAAGATATCATTTAAAAAGTATTACAAGTATGTTAAAAGAAAACAAAATGCAAGCATAAATAATAAATTATGAAAATTTTGTTTCATCTCAAAACTAATGTCAAGCCCATTCCTTTTGCCATAATAACCACTATATCAATACTTTATACATTTACATATGTGTCCACACATGTATAAGTAGGATCACACTTCTATTTAGCAATTGCTTTCTTTATTGAATAATAAATAGGCTTCCCTTGTGCCTCAGACAGTAAAGAATCTGACTGCAACACAGGAGACCTAGGTTCGATCCCTGGGTTCGGATGTTCCCCTGGAGAAGGGAATGGCTACCCATTCCAGTATTCTTGCCTGGAGAATTCCATGGACAGAGGAGCCTGGCNAATAGGCTTCCCTTGTGCCTCAGACAGTAAAGAATCTGACTGCAACACAGGAGACCTAGGTTCGATCCCTGGGTTCGGATGTTCCCCTGGAGAAGGGAATGGCTACCCATTCCAGTATTCTTGCCTGGAGAATTCCATGGACAGAGGAGCCTGGCAGGTTACAGTCCATGGGGTCGCAAATAATCAGACAAGACTGAGCAGCTTTCACTTCCACTTTTCTTTTCTTTATTTAATAGGTATCTTATTGTTTTTATGTATCACTACATATAGACTCATAACATTCCACAGTCTAACTTTAACACAATTTATTAAATAACTCAGGAATTAAAAAATTCAAATAATTAATATTTTTTAACTTTAAAATCAATATCTCAGTGAACATTTTTGGATTTAAAACTTTGAGTACACACATGTATTAGTTAGGACTCAGGCTGCACATGACAAAAACGCAATTCAAACAGCTCAAGAACAAAAACAGCTTAACGTTGTTCAGTCTCTAAGTCATGTCTGACTCTGTGACTTCATGGAATGCAACACTCTAGGCTTGCAAGTCCTTCACCATCTCCCAGAGTTTGTTCAAATTCTTGTCCGTTAAGTTGATGATGCCATCCAACCATCTCATCCTCTGTTGTCCTCTCTTCCTTTTGCCTTCAATCTTTCCCAGAATCAGGGTCTTTTCCAATGAGTCGGCTCTTTCACATCAGGTGGACAAAATACTGGACAACAATTTGTTGGCTAGTGTGATTGGGAAACCAAAAGATTCATATAATTTAAAAGCTGTTAGATTCACAGGTTACACAATGTCATCAGCACCTGTCCATCCATCTTTCCACTTTTCTTCATTTGGTGTTATTCTGAAATAGATTCTTTCAATATGGTGGGAAAACTGTATCCAGCTGTCTAAGCCAACATCCAAGAAGAGAGAATAACTATACCAATTATTTTGGAAATATCCAGTAATAGCACTGATTAGTCCAATCTGACGGAGAAGGCAATGGCATCCCACTCCAGTACTCTTGCCTGAAAACTCCCATGGACGGAGGAGCCTGGTAGGCTGCAGTCCATGGGGTCACTGAGTCAGACACGACTGAGCGACTTCACTTTCACTTTTCACTTTCATGCATTGGAGAAGGAAATGGCAACCCACTCTAGTATTCTTGCCTGGAGAATCCCAGGGATGGCGGAGCCCAATGGGCTGCCATCTGTGGGGTCACACAGAGTCGGACACGACTGAAGCGACTTAGCAGTAGCAGTCCAATCTGAGTCATGTGCATCCAGGAGAAATATAAGATAAGAATGTGAAGCAATCATTGTGAATAAGAAAGTGGGATATTCTGGTCTTCAGACTTCAGCTCCAGGCCTCCAGCTTCTGTAATCCCAGTTATTGTCAGGTCTTATTTTCACTGTGGTTCTAGTTCCCTTTAGAGAGGGCAACTTCTGGAATCTGATAACAGTACCTCTTCTATTTGTCTCTCGAGCTTCCTGCTGTTCTAATTTCTAGGTTGTTCTACCATCTCTTCTTGGAGTCTTCAGCCCTTCTGTCACCTATAAGCTAATTCCATGTATTAAGACACTTTTGTTTGAAATGCCTAGGATGGTTTTTATTTTTTTCAATTTAAGCAGTATATAATTTTACTTGTGTAGAATAATTTTAAAGAAAATTAGCTATGGTTTAATTTATGTGTCAGACAGTTGTTACTGCCAGCTATTGCTAGACCCTGTTACAGACATTGAAGACAAAATATAAAACAAAGAAATGTCCATGTTGTGCAGGTTACACTTCAGTGAACGAAGGCAGATAATAAATAATGTATGACACATACATGAAATATACTGTAGTTTAGAAGTCAACAAGAATAATGGAAAAATAAAGTAAGGCAATGGAAATGTTAAGTTTAGTAATATATGAACATAGTGGATTCTCAGGATAGTCTTTAAGGAGAGGATGACATTTGTAGGAGGTGAAATAGATTATCTGGATAGAAACATTCCAAAGAAAAGAAATGATTCAGGCAACAATTTTAAAGAGGAAACATATTTAACATGTTCAAGAAAGAATAAAGAGGCCAATGTGGCTGTACAAGAATTATTCAGGCATGAGTAATATGAAGTAAAATCAGAGAGATAATGGAAAACCAGACCATGTTGATTGGAATTTATAAGACTTTGACTTTGGAAAGGGAAAGTCTAAGCCAGTATAGGGTGAATAAAGGATACCAGTTCAGAAATGATTGCAGGTGCCAGATGAGAAAGGATGACAGCTTGGAACAAGATGATAGCTATAGGAGTGATGAAAATTGGCCAGATTCTGGATCTGTTTTGAAAGAAAACCAAGTAAATTTATGTATAGCTTTTGGATATGTAAGACTCAGGGTGGAGTTAAAAATGACACCAAAGTTTGAGGTCCAAACAAATGGAAAAATGAACTCCCGTGTATTGTGATGGTGAAGAGTATGGGGATATCAGAAGTCTTATGTTAAATCTGAGATGTTTCTCAGATATCTAAGTGGAAATGTGAAGGAGACACAAACAAAATGGAACTCATAGAGAGTTTTCGGATGAAGATATATATTTTGGAAAACTAATCATGTTGATGACATATGAAGCCTTAAGAAAGAAAGTGATCACCAAGTGAGTGTATCTAGAAAGAAGAATGAAGTCTAAGAACTGAGCTTTAGTGTGTGCTAAGTCACTTCAGTCTTGTTTGACTCTTTGCGACTCTATGGACTGTAGCCTGTCAGGCTCCTCTGTCCATGGAATTCTCTAGGCAAGAAATACTGGAGTGGGTTGCCATGTCCTTCTCCAGAACTTTAGTGGGATTATACAATGTGTTAACATCAGGGAATGGGAATCTTTGTGGCCATCTCAAAATTCTTCCTATCAATTGCCAAATGTGGCCCTAAAGTGGGAACCTTTAGTTCTGATAAACAACTAGTAAAAATTAATATAAAAATGAATTCTAAATTCTTGGAATTAAGTAGAATGATTGAACTGGTGTATGGCAAAGGCTTCTGCCTAACCATCTATGGCTTGTGGGATTGAGTAATATACTATAAATCTTAGTGTCAGAGTGCTCAAAATAGAGGGGATACAGTACACAAAATAATAGGGAGAATGAAAAAGATTTACTAATAGGAAAAAGGGAAACCAAGGAACTGTGCCGAACTGAAACTCAAGCTAAAAAAAGAAAATTTCAAAGGAAGGGCACAATCAGTTGAGTAAAGTGTCTTTTGGGGTTAACAGTTAAGTCTAGCAATATAGTGACATAAATATTAAATACAATAGTGATATAAGCACAATTTCTATTACACCAATAATCTCTTTTTATAGAGGTATATTATTTTATTGCTTTTAAAGCAATTATCAAAATTGGAAGCAATTTTTGCAATGCAATATTCTGTTTTTGTGACAATTTCCACCAAAGAATAGAAGCTAAGATGGAAATTTCTGATATTTATTAAAATAATTTTGTAAATTGCAGTTTAGTTAATGGATTGCTTTTCCTACCCATTTTCTAACTTCTTAAAGAAGTTTCAAAATAATATAACTGCCTGATGTTTAGTTAGTTTGGGATATTTTCATTATGTTTAAGGATATCTCATTGAAGGGAGGAAAGTCAGCAGCTCCACATTGAGTACCAGCATATATGAATATCTCTATGTCATCAATAAAGAATAAAAACCTCAGGAACTCCCCAGGAAGCCAAGGGATCTCGGAGAGAGGAGTGATTTCTTCTAGATCAATGGTGCCTGGCAAGGGACTGAAAAGAGGAAGGATACCCATGCTTCCAGGTAGGCTGCGCCAGAGGGCTCAAGTTTGGTTTCATCACATTTCATGCAGGACTTTACACCAGTAAACTCTTGATTTCTGTGAAATATATACAACTTTCTGCACACAAACATGGTCATTTTCTTCTGTTTCTAGAACTTTTCTTCTCTGGTATGACCTAAAACTGATCCTGCTGAGAACTATTCATTATCCATCTAGCATAATCATTTAAATTAGCATTTAAACTTTAGTGTGCAATATACATGAAGATTGGAGAAAGAAATGGCAATCCACTCGAGTACTATTGCCTGGAAAATCCCATGGACAGAGGAGCTTGGTAGGCTACAGTCCATGGGGTCACAAAGAGTCGGACATGACTGAGCGACTTCATTTTCACTATACATGAAGACACACAGCCTATACCATAAACCTATTATGATAGGATGTAGGTTATGAAGGATATCTGTTTTTTAGCAGTCTTTTAAAATTTTTAGTGTATTTTTACAAATTTGATAAATTGTGACCTAATAGCCAGATAGTTGTTTTGCCATATATATAAAATAGAAGAGAAGAGACAACAGCCAAACCACAATAACAATTTCCATTACAAAAGCTGAAACAAATAAAACTGATAGAACAGCAACACATAGCGATCATTAGTTAAGATATTTACATTGTACAGGGAGATAACAAGAACGTATTTTATGCAAAGATGGGCACAATAAAGGACATAAATGGTATGGACCTAACAGAAGCAGAAGATATTAAGAAAAGGTGGCAAGAATACAAAGAAGAACAATACAAAAAAGACCTTTCTGGCCCAGATAACCATGATCATATGATCACTCACCTAGAGCCAGATATCCAGGAATGTGAAGTCTAGTGGGCCTTAGAAAGAATCACTACGAACAAAGCTAGTGGAAGTGATGGAATTCCAGTAGAGCTATTTCAAATCCGAAAAGATGATCCTGTGAAAGTGTTGCACTCAATATGCCTGCAAATTTGGAACACTCAGCAGTGGCCGCAGGATTGGAAAAGGTCAGTTTTCAATCCAATCTCAAAGAAAGTCAATGCCAAAAATGTTAAAAGTACCGCACAGTTGCATTCATCTCACGTGCTAGCAAAGTAATGCTGAAAATTTTCCAAATCAAGCTTTAACACTACGTGAACTATGAACTTCCAGATGTTCAAGCTGGATTTAGAAAAGGCAGAGGAACCAGAGATCAAATTGTCAACATCTGTTGGATCATCAAGAAAGCCAGAGAGTTCCAGAAAAACATCTATTTCTGCTTTACTGACTATGTGAAAGCCTTTGACTGTGTTCAGTTCAGGTCAGTTAAGTCCCTCAGTCGTGTCCAACTCTTTGTGACCCCATGAATTGCAGCATGCCAGGCCTCCTTGTCCATCACCAACTCCCGAAGCTCACTCAGACTCATGTCCATCGAGTCCGTGATGCCATCCAGCCATCTCATCCTCTGTCATCCCCTTCTCCTCCTGCCCCCAATCCCTCCCAGCATCAAAATCTTTTCCAATGAGTCAACTCTTCACATGAGGTGGCCAAAGTACTGGAGTTTCAGCTTTAGCATCATTCCATCCAAAGAAATCCCAGGGCTGATCTCCATCAGAATGGACTGGTTGGATCTCCTTGCAGTCCAAGGTACTCTCAAGAGTCTTCTCCAACACCACAGTTCAAAAGCATTAATTCTTCTGCACTCAGCTTTCTTCACAGTCCAACTCTCACATCCATACATGACCCCTGGAAAAATCATAGCCTTGACTAGACGGACTTTTGTTGGCAAAATACTGTCTGTGCTTTTGAATATGCTATCGAGGTTGGTCATAACATTTTTTCCAAGGAGTAAGCGACTTTTAATTTCATGGCTACAATCACCATCTGCAGTGATTTTGGAG